>JAJHUR010077787.1:0-47078 GCA_027495735.1 Lutjanus campechanus | reverse complement strand
CTGCTGAATGACAGTAAAGCTCAGCTCAATACCCCACAACAGAACGCCGCTCCGTTTAAAAGACTCTGAATTGATCACTGAGGATGCAACATTGGCTTAAAAGGCCTGATATTATTATCAGCAAGGCGCCCTTCCACCAGAATGACTAAGACTGTGTCCATTATCATTCAAATGAGAGGGGAAGTAAACAAATTGGAAGCGAAAGCGAGTGCCGACAGTTGTTTGGTGACCTAAACTGGCTCGAAGCGTCAGTGTGGAGGAGGCTGTTTTCTTTACTACTTTTACAGTAGACAGTGAAGTACGCTTAGAATAACAGGCAGAATTACAAAGAAATGTGCTAATGAGGAAATTAGTGAACAGCACTGAAAGCGGGGAGCGTAGATACATAATATGAGCATTAGTGTTTCTGCTCAATAGCTTGTATAATTTGTGTGTACTGGTGATAAAGAAGTGGGTCAGGCATTTGTATATCTCGATTAGCCTTGAAAAAATGTCCTTGCCATCTGTCCCATCCCTCGGTGCTACAAAATAACTTGTCACATAGGCTTGGTTGCACCAACATGATTAATTTTTTAACATGGTTTAACTTTAAATTATGCTGACCAAAACTTTAAAAACTAATTAGATTCTGTGGCACCAAAACTTTCACAATTTTATTATAAAGTTCCTCAAAGAAAGTTATAGGATAAAATGAACCCAAATGAGTTTAGTGATGTGTCTCTTCTTTCTTTCTCTCCAGTTGATCTGTTAAAACAGTCTGCCAATTACAGCCAGGCAGTCATCTCCTTTTTCCTTACTGTGCTGTTGTTTGTTTTTAATCTTCTAGTATTTGGCCATTTTGCTCCATGAAGTCAGCCAACAAGTTTTTTCTTATAGAAGGAGAAATTAGAGCTTCTCTGCCGAGCCATCATGGGTAGGCTAACTACTCAAACTTTTTAGCTAGCTAGCAAACAATGTCACACTTTGTTAACTTTTAAGCTAGCAATCAAACAATGTAGCATTGTTGTTTTTGTTTTTATTTGTAACTTTTTAGCTGGATAGCAAACAATTTGTTTTGTTATTTATTTATTTTTTTAGCTCGATAGCAAGCAATCACATTTTATTAACTTTTACACCAGCTAGCAAACAATGTTTTTTTCTTTTTAGCTACCTAGCAAATAATGTAATGTTGTTGTTGTTGTTTTTACTTTTTAGCTTCACAGTAAACAATGTAATGTTTTGTTAACTCTTTAGCTAGTTAACAAACAATGCTATGTTTTGTTGAGGAACGCAGAGCAACCAAAAACACTCAAATGTATTTTGATTTGGGCAAACCAGCATCTCCATGCTGAGTAAACTTGATTTCATTTTGGTTTACATATAAACACAGATTAGTTTTTAATTGTGCAATGGAGCTCTGCTTAATGTTAAATGTGGTTTTACTCATTTTAACCTAGTTTTGCTAAAATCTGATTAGAACTAATCTATTAATCTGTTGATGTAACCCAGTCATAGAGAAAGAATTTTGAGAAACTGCACATGCAAACACCAGTTTTTACTGCTGAGCGGAGTTCAGTAAATGCAAAGTGTGTTGGAATAGGTGTGTGGTTACAAATGTGCGTGTGTGGATTTTTTCATCCTGGAGCAACAGCTCTGACAAAGCTGGAGCTGCTTTTCAAACTGAATCTGCAGCGTGATGAGTGGCCCAGTGTTTCAATAAGCTGTTGAAGCTGTGGCCTTGGTCTATGCAGAGCCCACACAGAGCAGGCGAATGGTTCTTCCTCCAGGTTTTCTATATACATTGTTAAGAGGGTGTACAACATGAGTAATGCTCGCCTTTGTTGAGCCAAACCTGTAAACATTTGTCCTTGTTCTACTCAAAAGATTGTCCTATTATCCGACAGTCCTTTCTCTTCATCTACTCTAAATTATACTGTCTCACTCCTCTTCCTCATCGTCGTCTGTTACCATCATATTTCATTCCTCTACCTTCATTTCCTCTACATTTTATATCCCTCCTCTCTGTCTTTTCATTTTCTCTCTTCTTTCTCTCTGTCTCTCAGGGGACAGGAGCGCTGTGCACGATTGTCATGGCAACAAAGATTGGAAGACAAGATGGGGGAGTCATAGCTGGCCTGGCCTCCTTTACAGGGGAAGATCCTGTGTGTGAAAACACCAGATGTTGTCTTTAAAATTTTATTGGATTAATAAAATTTCCAAGACTTGAGAATCTTAAGGTGATAATAGACATTTCACGCAGGTAGATATTTGCACATGTAACTGCTTGGAGTACAAGGGGACGCTGATTTTTAAAAAATGGATCGTGCACATCACATCACACCTCGATTTCACACATTTGAGCAGTGTTATTAGATGTAGCCATTAGCCTTAAATTATAATAAACATTACTTCCAATTTTGAAAAAGCCCATCTGGCTTGTTTTTTCTTCAGTAGACTGATGTACTGTGCAATATCTAATCACATGACACTTTAAAACCACTATATTCAACATTTCAACACTAACCACACTAACTCCAATACACCGATTGCTTTTGCCGCTTCATACTTTCACACCTCATTATTGTATTACCTGTACCTGTTACTGAGCTGCTACGATTAGTTGATTAATCGATTGTCAATTATCAAATTAATTGCCAGCTATTTTGATAACTGCTTTATCATTTTGAGTCATTTTTTTTAGGAAAACATGTCCAAATTCTCTTGATTTCAGCTTCTGAAATGTTAATATTTTCTGTCTTTTTGAGTACAGTAAACTGGATATCTTTGGGTTGTGAACAAATTTGAGGATGTCACCATGGGCTTTGATAAATAGTGATCAACACCACCATTTTCTGGCATTTTATGGACCAAACTAATTGATTAACCAAGAAAATGATCAACATCAACAATAATTAAAATAATCAGTAGAACCAGCCTTAATTTTATTAATAATTGTATTTTTAGCTATATTTTACATTTGCTTAGTTTTGCACTTTTCTGTCATTTCTATCACTAAGATCTTATTTCATTTCTGTCTATTTATTAAAAATACGTGTGAATCTTAAAGAGAGCGCCATTTGGGGATGATGCCATTGCAGTTTTGTTGTGCTTGTGCAGTGACAATTAAGTTCTTGAATCTTGAATCTACACTGTCCTTTAGCAGCTACTTCCTTCATTACCACAGCAACCTATTCTACCTCCTGTCATTTTCCATTGCACAAATATCATGTTGCTATAGAGAACATTTGTGGGGCAATCCAAAAACCAAAACGTGGTGTTGTTCATTTCTGAATCACTGATCAGGAAGCATTAAGGTAATGCCAAAATGCACTACAGCCTTCTGCAAATGCTCTGTGATGAAGCACATATGAATTTTTACTTGAGATTCTGAAATCACTGTGTAGCTATCTGAGATTAGCCACGAGCAAACTATTCTGACACTGTTCAGTTCAGAGTAATGCTGCCTCCTGGGATAAGCTGTGAACTGGTGTTGTGTTATAAAGGATGTTTTCTCTCTTTGTCATGCACACCTGATTATACAGTTCAATCTGAATTACTATAAGGATTTATTTATAAATTTAACACAGAAAACTTTGCATAAATGTAACTTTTGTGACACAAATCATATACGACATTAGAAATAGGGCTTGGCGACATGGTAAAAATCAAATACCACAATATTTTTAACCTAATGCCTCGATATCACCAAAACACCACCAACCATAGACTGTATATTAAATAGTCCACGGCTCCAACCCACCATTTGGATGTTCAATTGTCACATATTGCTCCTTTAATAGAATTAGAGTATGATAAATAATCATCACTAATGTGGATATAATGACAAAGCAGGTAAAGGCAATAATAGAACAGCAAGAACAATCTGATAAGTTCAGAAAATTACATCGCTGAACTGTAACACCACCTTTAAAACCATGAAAACACTTATGCTATACCACTATATAATGATATTCAAAATCCAAGATGATATTTACTCTCAGATCTTTATATTGATAGAATATTGATACATTGCCCGGCCTGATTAGAATATAACAATTGCTGTGGGATACACACTGAAATAACCATCATGTTTGAGAGAAAGAAAACGATTGTGAGATGTTTTGTTTGTTTGACCTTGTGCTTTGTGCCCTCTTTTAAAAACTGACTGCTGACTCTGAGTCAGACAGTGCAGATTGATGAGTCACAGATGAACAGATTAAGGCTTCTTCTCCTCCAGCTGAAGTCCACCTTGTTCCTCCTCCTCCTCCTCCTCTGCCTATACTTCTCTAAACCAATCCCCTCATGCACGCTCCCCTCTCTGAACTTACAGTGCTGTTCAGCAAATCTCACACTCTCTCCTCTAATCCTCCACCTCCACTTTCTCAAAACATGATCCCTGGTCCTCTCATTTCTCATCCTCGCCTCTCTCTTCTTATCTGCTTTACCTCACTCCTCTTAGCTCCCATAATTGTTGTTTGTGAATGATTATGCGCTAGCTGCTAGCGATCACTTGAAAGGTCACCGCATCATTCTCAGAAAGAAAGCCGAGCACGCATCTCAGCCCCAAGAAATGTTATTGTTGAGTACAGCTGCACCTAACGATTATTTTCAGTGCCGATTATTCTGTGATGTATGTTTTGGATTCATCAAGCAAGTTGTTTAGTCAAGAAAAATGTCAGTAAAAGGTGAAAAATGGCCATCACAATTTCCCAGAACACAAGGTGATGTCTTCAGATTGCATGTTTTATGTTAAGACATTCAACAAGCAATGATATTAAAAATGAAAAAGAAGCATATTTGAGAGGCTGAAGTTAACGCACAATAAATGACTTCAAAATTGTTGTTGATTAATTTTCTGTTGATCAGTTAAAGGCGCATTTATACTGAGAGACAACAAAGATCACATGAGTTCATTGCATGTCACAATGTGTGAAGTGGGTCCAATAAAATATCAGTCCCAATCTGTGTCAGACTGTACAATATCTTATGTTTTGAAAATTCGGTTTTGCAAGGTTTTCCTCTTTGCCAGAGTGGCACAAACTTGTTTTGGTTTGTGTATGTGTGTTTTTGTTTTTTTTATCACCCTAATCTTGGCGCTAAAAATGGCACTTATGAAATATCATGCTGGCCAGTGTATTCTAGGTCATTTTGTGCCGTATTCTGATTTTTTGGTTTGTAAAGATGAATCATGTCAGCAGTCACATGAGCAGAATTTGGTCCTAAATTTCCGACACTGTCAGAGACTAACAGTGAGACTAAGGCCGCCGTGATGGACTGATGACCAAAGATTCTACCATGTTTCTCTCACGATTGTCAGCTTTCATCACAGCCCAGAATAACATAGTGTGAAGGGCACTGATCGACTTAACGTTTCAACAAAATCATCAAGCACCTAATATCAGACTCATTTCCCACTTTGCATCTGTATCGTTTACACCAGATACTAGGGATTTCAAGCAATACTCGGCCCTGCATATAACTATTAAGATAGCAGCTTATTAATCTAAATCCTGATCCCCTGGCTGCCTGCGTGTGTGTAGTTTCTGCCCCTTATCACCTGGCCCCTCACCTCAACTCATAAAATAGACCGGCCAGTGTCAAAGTTAACAGAGATGATCAACGCTGCTGTCAGCCGCCCTGCCTGCCCCAGTGAGCCTCCTTCCCACTTATCCTCTCCTTTATTTCCTATCTGTCTTGCTCTGTCTCTCTTTGTAGCTCTCCCTCCATGCTCTGGTAGCAGGAATACTGCCCTGCATCCGGATCATTCTCGCTGTCTCTCAAGACACACTCGCACAGGCTCATAATGATGCTGACATTTAGCACAATACAGCAGCGTTATTCCAGCAGAAGTGCACAAGGTCAACTCATTAGAGGGCATAATTGATGTGGGGTGCATATCCCAACCTGCCACTAATAGAGATCAGGGTCGGCCGGCATGGACTGCAATTTAACAACAATAAGGACTGGACGCAAATGAGGGACCTCGAGTGTCATTCAGTGTCAGCGTGGATACTTTACACTCTGGCAAACAATTTGTTTTGTTTTGACATTTCAGTGAGAGGAACATTTATCTTGGGGTCATTTCGGGCCAAAAGTGTAGTGTGTCTGAACACGAACAGGCTGAGAATCCATAGAAAGTAGCATCCACCATTAAAAATCCATATTATTACAATGTGATTACATAAGCAAACATAAATATAACTAGGGTTGAGGGAAGAAACACGGTGCCAATTTGGCACCAGATCCTGTCTGACCAAATCACAGATTATGATGCCTCATTATGGTTAGCTGACAACTGAAATGATTGTCCTCTGGTTTGAACATTACTGATGCATCCCCAACCCATTAACATTACAGCAACGCTCAATATGCATGGCTCTGGAAGCAGGTAACATTGGCCTTACGTTAGCTAGTACTACCTTAAACATGGTTAAAATGCTCAGCTAGATGGTCTAAAGTGTGGATGTATTTTACTGAAAAGGATTCCAACAATGGATGAGACGTGAAACAATTGTGTGTTAACTAGGGAAGCATTGATTTGTTCAGTAAATCTAAGTGTTTTATATTTATTTATATAGTTTGGGCAACTTAAAACTGTTAACAGTTAATATATTGTTCAATTTTAGGTCCAATTCTGTCTTAGCAATGACAAAAGCTGTTGTTTAATGTTGTCATTTTGTGGGTCTTTTTCAAAAAAGTACCGCTTCAGGCACCATTTAGGTAATGGGATCATTTTTAAAGTGTCATTCTAGCACAGACATTGAAAAAAACCCAAAACAAATGATACCCAACCCTAAATATGTGTAAGCCAACTGAATTCTTAATTTTCTAATTAAAATCAATGTAACATGCAGTCATTTTTAGGCTCTGATCTCCTCTCACTTATTCTTTCCAGTATTTTCAAAATATAATCACACCCTTTACAATACCCAATTATCACAGGGAACATAAGGCAATTGCAAACATGAAGACTGACAAAGTCTGTGGTACAATTCAGCCGCATCCGTATTCATGGCATATACGAGTCCCTGACCTAATGTGCTCCTCCTCCCCTTCCCTCTCATTCATCCATCTCGCCTCCCACTCCTTCCCACACTCATCTGCTCATCGACTGCCATGCTAACTCAGCCCATCGTCTCTTTGCCTCCCCTCGTTTCATCCCAACCAGTCCGAGCATTTTCAACCTGCCGCCCACTCTCTTCCTCACTTTTCTCTCCTGCTTTCTCATTATGTCACTCTTTCCACGCCAACTAGTCAAGCTGTTGTCTGTTCAGCAGACAACAGCGCATTCTTTTCTTTTCGCTTAATCGAGCACCCTTTCACATCAAAACTTGAGCTCCTGCATCTGTTTGTCCACCCCTGCTGACAAATATGTGACATGAAGATGCAACACATACCTCTCTGCACCAGCATGGTGACCTCACTGCCTCTGGGACATTTGCTCAGCAGGTCCACCACCTGATTGTGGCTCATATTCTGGACGTTTCTCTTGTTGACCTCCATCAGAATATCCCCCTCCTTGAGGCCACGGCAGCGTGGGTAGTCCACTATCTGCTTGACCCTCTGCCCACCTCCCGTCAGGCTGTCGGCAATAGTGAAGCCGAATCCCTTGTCGCCCTTCTCCATGTGGATGGTGATCAGCTCGGGCTGGGTGGCTATGGACGAGGCCAGGGTGACCACGTCGCTGGAGTAGCCATGCGAGCCGTTAGACGCCACCTCGGCCGAGGGGCTGTGCGGCCGCGGCTCCCTCATGCCGTTAACGGGTCCGGCCTGGTTGGAAGGCGAGTCGAACGTCTCCTGTCCGTTGACAATGATAGGCTCCTTGTCCAAGATCGCCACTGAGGTCACCAGGCTGGTGTTGGGGTCGTCGGGGTCAAAGGGCAGCGGGTAGCCACGGCATAAGGCCAGGTCCACCATGGAACCGATGGGGATGGATTGGAAGATCTTCACCACCTGAGCGTGGGTGTAGCCCAGCACGATGGTGTCATTCACACTGACGATCACGTCACCTGCACCAAGGAAAATTGTACTGTTAGTGATGCTCTCATTTACACAGTTAACAGTTATCTAGTGGCTTTGAATTTGATATATCAAGTCAAATGATTATTTTTAAACACTGTTGGTGTTATTCACTATTATTCTCCGGCTGAAATTCCATTATTCAATTTAATGAATATTACAGTGCCTGTAGGCCTTTCAGTTTGTGTTGGGATATGATCCAACCCCCTGCAACCCTAAACTGCGTGTCCCAGTTCCAGTGTACCCCCTAACCCCTAAACACTGATCCCTCAGACATTAAAGAGTTATCCACGGATTTAGCATTTAGCTTCAAGGGTGTCCGACGGGGGGAAAAAAGAGGATTGAGTATGCGGGTCCCACAAAGACACTAGAATGAATAGTCATGAATGTGGGGAGGGGCCCATATGGAACGCCTGTTTACAGGGTGCAAAATTTTGTGCTACACCCCCGTTTAGCATTGCAATGGACAGAAATGAAACAAAACAAATATTGTATTTTTTTCTTCCGCACATTTTCCTTTCTCAACTTAAATATCCGATTTCCAGGTGCACAATGCCAAACATAAACAAAAACATGGTTAAATGTGACAAACTAATGTTTCTTTGGCAAGTGTACACACAGTTGGAACTCTCTGCAGTGCAGCCTCCTTGCATATACACAAAATGGGGCAAAAATGACGCATGAGGTAACAGACGCCATTATAGTTGTACATTTTATTTTTGTTTTTAGATAGAACTAACTACCTAATAACATCAGAGACATATTTTGACATCAATTTACATGCAGAACAAGTTAATCAAATACAAGCTAATACTGTATGCTTTAAGTTGCCTTTCAGTTGACAGTTTGCCATTTACAGTGTGCACTGCCGTGGGTGCTGCATATTGTTGTGCGATGTCAGACAACAGCTTCATTGTGAAGTGAGGGAGGATGGATTATGCTGCAATCCATGGCACTCAAAAAAACAACAACATCTGAAGTGGAAACATGCAATATCCAAAACACAGAACCAGAACCAAATTGCAATTTTATGAAAAAGCAAAAATGTGTGAGAAAACAGCATTATAAGGTACTGTGGTGCTGCATAGATGACCTGGCCCAAATATTTTGTTCTCCAGATGAAAGAAAACACGTTTGTTTGTTACAGGCTTCAATAAATATCACATCATCATGATTTTAATTTTTTTTCCAGTGAACTTGAAAATTGTCATGCAAAACTGATCATTTACACTAATTGTATTGCATATCGCAATCACAATCACAATTTCTGTCAAAATAATCACAATATGACTTTTTTATCAAATCATGCAACCCTTATTCCCATTCAGTTGACTGCTCGATGAAAGTCTTTGTGAGCATGCAGTGCTAGCCTAATTTTTCTCGTCTCTTTTGAAGTATGTTAACTTGATGCTTGTGAAGTTCAGAGACTTGCCATACAAACATCAGTTAGCTGCAGGCCTCCATGGTCTTCCGAGTGGATGCAATGGTGACCGATCGCAATCAGAACTATTGACTTCTGACTTTTGCAATGGATTGCAGAATTTGCCCTGAGTTAACAGAGAGGAACTGTGAGAGGTGTCCTACTGTACATTTTCTAGGAGGAGAGCAGAAATTTTCAAGTTCCGAGTTGCCTGAAACGCAGCATGACATTTAGGTGTTATGCTAGTGGAGCTCTGGTGAGCTCACTTCTTCCTAACTGCACACCCCAAGACTTTTTTCATTAGTATTCAGTGCTACCTGACGTGGCCTAAAATGACATCACTAGAGGCAATTTATCAGACTTCACACGGCTCCCTCTGGAGCCTCAAAAGATTTTAGACAACTTTTTTTTTTCATATGCAGCAGTACTTTCCTAGACCTGTGAACATACTTTGATGTGTAAAATTGGTGGAGTTCCCCTTTAATCGCCATCCCCTGTGACATCACTGTTACTGTGTGAGTGTAGGAGAGTGTGAGGGCTTCGAACACTGTGTGAGGAGTTGGACGGCACTTTGTGAAATCATATTACCTGGATAGAGACATTTCTATGCACAGTCAGGTGTGAGGCACATATTTCAGACTGTAGTATTTAGTTGATGCCTTAAACAGTACATATATACAGTGCTGGTTATCAATGCGTGTTTAAAAGGAAAATGTCATCTTGTGATTCCTGCATGTTTTGTTAGAGGTAGAATCAGTAGGATTTGTCCGAGCTGTTCGTAAATGTGCCAGGAAGATTCCAGGATGTCAAATAGTGAAGTTTTGCGGGTCCCAACACAGCAAAATAATCTGAAAATAAGGGAATACACTGCAGATAGACACCACCACACACTTCTAGTGGGTCATGAATGCTGATTTAGAGTTTAGATTATCTTTATATGAGTCAATACATTTTTTTTTAGGAAAATGTCACATAATATGCCTTTAATTTTTCTTTTTTTTAACAATGCACAATTCCTCTGTCCTTGTCATTTTAACATCACATTAGTTTGCATTATGGGTTTTCCCTCAAGCAAGGTCTGTCAAGTTGCAGAGTTATGGAAAGTGTAAAAAAAGGGCTTTAAAAATCAATCAGACCCCCCCTTCAGCACTTTTTAAATTCACGGTGAGATGGCTCTGAGCCCTCATGAACTTTGTGTCAAACTCTGAAAGTGCACAAGAGGGGACACTGGAACCAGACCCATATGTAATACAGAAAATGGATGGAGGTAGTGGAGAACTCTACTAATGTGTGTTGTTGAATGAAAACAGTGCCCCCTGTGGACGGTGGTTATGTACTGCACCTGTCTCCATCTTGCCGTCCACAGCTGCAGGCCCATCCAGCACCAGACTTTTGATCTGTAGAAACTCGTCCGGCTCGTCACCTCCGACCACAGTGAAGCCGAAGCCGCGGCGGCTCTTCTTCAGCTTTGTGTTGATGAAGGTTCCTTTCAGCTCTGCTGGGTTTCTTGTGAAGAAAGGCTTCCCTCCTGAAGAGCAGCGGAGAAAAAAACTCTTACTACCCGTGTGTCCATCCACGTATTCGTCATTCAACATTCTTGAGTAATGTCTTCTAGATAAAGTGGTAATGATTTCTCTGAGATCAGGATCATATTTTGTAGACTGCTTTCCTATATGTGGAGAAATCTGCAAGCTGAGAAAGGAGGGTTAGGACTTAACAACATCTGATTCCTCAAATGTGGAAGTGTTTGCTGATACAAGGACAGCTTTGACAGTTTGAAATATCTTGTCACCAGCAGTTTCCAGAACTGCTGGTGAGCAAGTCAGCAGAAATTAAGTGTGTTTTCTGCCCAGAAAATGGAAGACAAACTGTCAAAGCACAGTTGGAATTTTCAATGCAGATGTAAAAAACAAACAAATGTTTTTCAAATTGCTTCTTTTGTTTTCTGGTTTTCACCTGATGTATCTTTTGGCTTCTGTCAAGAACTCGATATAAAAATCAAGCAGCAGTAATGAGTACAGCATCAACATTAAACATAAAGATTTACGTTTGACTCCTGCAGGGCCGGGAGGTAGAGTTGGTGGGACCTGCGGGTCCCTGTAGGTCTCCAGGTGATTTGGAGCGTAGTTTGCTAACGGAGCCGCTGCTGAGGAGTGCTCCTCTATCCACTCTGCACAGACACAGTCACACACATTAATCCACTCACACTCAACACAAAGTTGTATTTACATGCTGCACACATATAAACACAACAGCAAGACACAGACACAGAGCTTTAAGCAAATACTGTAGATACTTGCCATCTAATTCATTTTAAAGCCTGAGTTGTAATTGGCTCCTCACTTTGTATGATTTTTTTGTAAGTGTTGTAATGTTAAAAAAAAACAAAAAAACAATCTCCTCTGAGCAATGATAATGTAGCAAAACAGTTTAAATGTTATGACATCGCAGTCCAAATAAAGCAGGGGTTTTTAATGATGATGCTATGGGACCCCCTCTGAAAAAACAGAGACACCTGCGCCTGTATGCCCAGAGGTTTTCAACACAAACATCTGTATATGAAGGGATAGACAAAGAGTCTCAGTGTTCCAGGAATTTAACAAGCAAACAGAAGATAATGCAACAGGAGAAAGTCATCACTCTTATTATTATGCTTTATCTTACTTCTATTTGGGGGACAATCATGCTCCACTCTGCACTGGCTGTGCCACTGTTTTCCTATGGGGTGAGTGGCCACGCCCAACAAGACTCAAAATCATCACTGATCGTCACTCAAATTATTTCAACTTGACCTCGGCAGAGTTGCTGTGTTTCATGGCCAGCCAAGAGCAAATTTCTTACTATGTGAAGGCAGCGCAAATGTTCAGAGACGTTCGAGAGATTTTGCAGTGTAATGTTGTCATGGATTCAATGAGTTAGGTGTGGGCTACAGCTTGACATTATTAAACACCATTATTAAAAGTATGCCGAGTTAGCTACTAGCAGTTCCTGTTGGCTAATTATGCATGGATGCACAGACAACTATCACTGAATTACTTTGATAGTGAAGAAACTTTTAAAATGTGATCATTCTCAGGCAAGTTCTGGAGTTATAAGGAGCATTTCTCTGTGATTTCTAAGCAGATTTGTGGATGATTATTTTGGATGGACACTGGGGATAATGGCATCCTTGTGAAGTAGAAGTCACACTAAATCTAAAACATGTGTGTCATGTTTGTGTGTGACACAAATTGCTGCAATTGTTCGCTAAAGGTTTTAAAGTACCTTAACTGCCTCGGTTAGCAGTGTGTCACAGCCGCTGCAGCTCCAGCTCCTAACCATGTTGATGAACGGACAAATTCAACTACAATAACTAACCTCCTATTGTTTTCAGAAGTACCTGTCTCTTTCACCTCACACAGAATTCTCAAAATCACATCTCTTCCCCCATGTTCCGCCTTCAAGTATCCTGTGATGGTTTGAAAACCTCTGGGCAAAAGTGAAATTCTCTTCCTCGCAGTTTCATGGTAAAGCAAATTAAATGATCGAATACAAATGATATACAGCATTTATGATTTAAAATCACATAAATTAAAACCTAAACACCAAAGACGACACCAGGGTTTGGGCCAGCTCTGTTTTAGTAAAATTTAGTCCTAATGGATATCAAAATAAGCATTTAGTGAATAATATTTCACCATGTCTTGGAAAGTTAAAGTCAATTCACAGAAGAGAGAATAGAGCGAGAGTCCGGACCAAACCCGGGAGAGCACTGGACACACTAGAAGGACATGACACTCACAGACATGAAGAAAGAAAGAAATGGTGCCGTGCCAGGGCAGGAAACGAACCTCGAATATACCGCTCACCTTCTGGAGGCTGCGGCTGTTGCTGCTGCTCCAGGATTTTCCGACGCCGCGCCTCCAACACTGGGTTCTCATACTGGGTCTTCCTGTTTATATGACTGAGGCAGACAGACAGACAGGGAGAAGGACACAAAACGATACGAGTAAAGACTAATTAGAAAAAAGAAGAAATGACAGATTAAATCAAAGCTCCGTCAAATGTTCTCTAATTAAAGTGAAGTTTCAGCCTCAGATTCACTGAGGGGGAGAAAGGATGTGTAAGAAGGTTTTTTTTGTGTGTGATGTGATCATTGTCATGTGCCATTGAGGTGATTGACTTACTCTACATAGTACACCCCATAAACTGGGTCTTCTATCCTTTCCCATCCTGGAGGCAGCTCTGCAATACAGACGACACACAACATTAAACACTGAATAGCAGAATAATAACACTTTGATGTTGGTCATTAGCAGAGCTGAGTGACTTAGTGAGGTTGAGTTGACTCCCAAACATTCAGCGTAGCAACACAGTTATCTTACTAAAGTTACAGTCAGGGTTGGGGTAACACCCTGCACCCCTGTTGTAATGAGTAACGTAACACATTGGTGTTATAATTAAAGTACTCGTTTATTCAGTTTTGTTTTCACATAAGCAGCCCATTATTGTTACATTTCCACCACTGCTGCCTGTGCTGACACCAGAGGAGACTCTGGGGGTGACTGTTTTGCATTTGAGACAGAGGACAGACAGTCTATGATCTTGGCTGACACTGAAATATAAGGTTGAGTCTCGAGATGGGTGTATTGAACAGATTCCCTATGATCAAATCTTTCTTTGAGTCAATGCAGCAACCACCTCATGTGCCTGTGGAGGGTTTTTTAACCTTGGAAGTCTCATCAGAGGAACCGAATATCTGACCCACGTTTTGAAAAACTTCTCCTGTGTTATAAAAGATATAAACTACAGAGAACATTGGCTGGGTGAACCTACAAGCCTTCGCATTTTATCGGTTTTATGTAGGTATGCGTTTTGATCCTCAGTTTTTATTTACTTTCATGTATTTCAAATAATTCTACTTTTTTCATTCCAGTTGAATTGCAAGAATATTATGTTGTGTGAACTTGTCAGGCTGTATGAATAGGGCCCCTATACCCTTTATGTTTACTTGTAGTCTAACATAATTGTTAAAAAAACTGTGATGACCTGTGATGGAGATATTGCATCCGTCATTCCCGTTATTAGTTTGGGCCGATGGACAATGACTAACAGTCTATATTTGAGGTAGTGTGTCCCCTCAGAGTTGCTGTAAGGCAGGTGTTGTGTTCTGTTCTTTTTGACATGTGAGATCAAAAATAAAAAGAAGCTGTTGCTGCTAGACGTTTCGCTGGAGTTTTCTTGGCTGAGTGAGACAGTTGGAGGTTGCCGTCAGAGTGATAGTGGGAGGTGGCGGTGACTACAGTGGTGAGCAAGTTGCCTTTTCTGTTTTGAGACTGTAAACCTCCACCTTCCCTCCCAAAAAAACCCCAATGTTTAGCAATGTCACTGTCTACTGGCAGTGTTTCACTTCAGATATCGTCATATACCAATTTGCTTGACATCGCCAAGCCCTAGTACAGTAAACTACATTCCCTCCAGGCAATATAACCAACATATGCAAGGAATCACAGAGAGGTTTCATTTTTGCCAAAAGTACTCTCACAAGTCACTTTTTAATGGCAATAATGATGTAATGTAACAAATAACTTTTAAAAGCAGTGCTACTCGATACTGGTTATAGTGGATATAGTCTACAAAATTATAGTAGATCATATCTAATGTCTCTGAATATAGAGGATCCAACGACTTATTCCCTTGCCAAACATAACTAAGGAAGGAAATTTTTCGTTCCTGTTTGTCAGCAGGATTATGGACGACTGGCCCGATTTCCATGATTAGTGGTAGAGTGAAGCAAAGGCCAGTGAATAACCCATTAAACTTTGGAGTGGATGTGAATCACAGGGCAGATACACAAATTATATTTTACTTTTGTACATTTGGCCTCACTCTCTCAGCGCCATTCTAGTTTTTATTGTTTTCCTTGCAGTTTTGAGTAAGATATTGGATCTGTTTTATTATGTTCATAAGCATGGTTCACCAGGTCTTTCTGTTTTTATGGCACTGCATTTTGCTGTTTTGAATTCTCTCAAAATTGCCATCATGGGATCAAATACAAAGACAAACTAAATCACCTAATTTACTTATGTACAACCAGATAATTCATGACCATTTTTATTTTATTTTGAAAACATTGTCTTTGTTCTTAAATTGCAGCTGCCAGGGACTCACAACACTATTTAATGGCCCTTTAAAATGTCTTTTACAATTGTAATAAAAGTACAAAGTTTCAAGCCCAAACTGGCCTCTGGTCAGGTACAGAAGATTCCAGCTGTGCCAGCAGCACTTACATTTTAACAATATTTGCCAATATTTTCCAATCAAATGGAAAACAAAAATTCATTGTATGTGTGTATCTAAATAACACATGACGTGTACCTACGTGTTAATCTTATCATAAACTAAATTATGACCTGCATCCTGCCTGCAGCCTCTTTTATTGTGCTCATTTTGTCTTCTCACAAAAATAAAAATTGTGTGAAAACAAAGACGTTACACAGCTCAAAACAAGTCTCACAAGTCTCAACACGTAAGTCAACTGTAAATTTAAAAACAAAAGGGCAGACATCCCATAACTGTCTGCATATAATTCTTCTAATAAATATTACCATATTCTGCTCAATGTTGCCTCACTCTGCAAACACACCTGTACATATCAGACACACAGCTAAGCACTCTGGGAACAGACGGACAAATGAGGCCGATCAAACTGACACATTCCCATTAAGATGCTGGCATCTCCGTCCACCTCCTCGCTGTATTTGATTTCAGACAAAGACATTACGCCCTTGTGTTCCTGTGGGCCTCTCTCTAGTCCAGTAAACACTTTTATAAGAGACTGGATTTCACAATCAATAATCACAGACTGTCTGCATCTGAGCAGCCAGCAATAATAAAGGCTCACAGCCAGACATCCAAGGCCTTGCTTGAGACTGAGCACTCGTTCCATTACAGGGTTGTTTGTGCTACCTGTGAGTGGGGTGAGAATCGGGAGCTGAGCCATTTGACAGTCTGTGAAGCAACTCCAGGTACATATATCAGCCTGAGTCCTCAGCTAAACCTCCAGCAGAACATGGTCCAAATGTGTTTTTGTGCGTCTGAGACAAAGAGCTCCTGTTATTCAAGCCATAAACCTTGAGGAGTAGGAACATTGTTGTTTATGTAAAAGGAAAATTTAATCATCCACCTTCATTCTTTGTTAGAATTAAAGGCCAAACTATGATCAACAACATGTAACTAAACCACAGACAGTACAGTATATCTCAGTATGGCAGGGATCGATACCATGAGGCTCCATTATAAGCTGAAACTCTAGAGGAGCAGCAGAGCAAGAAATGTAATAAAAACCACCTGCCCAAAAACATTAAAGTCATATTTGACATGCAGGCAGACGTAACGTACAATGGTCAGGTTTGCATCTGATGCATTTATTCACCATCTCTAAACATCTCTGCGGGAATGTGGAGAAAATCCATTATGCCTTGCAGTTACTCTGTGGAGTTTTCGGTAAACAAATACAGATTTGTTTACATTTACAGTTCTCAGCAAAACACATTGTGTGTATCCTCGGGGTCTAAGAAACATATTGAATCCATGCTGACGTTTGTTTTTATGAAAGCTGCATTGTTTACATTAGCTTGCACTCTTCTTTTTCTCTTTTTCAATAATGTTGTGATTACTGCACGTTACCACCACCAACTGTCAACATGCAGGACCGTTCTCTGCAGCTGCCACAATCATCTACCATGTCGCCGCTCTGTCGCTGCAAGCTGGTAGAGCACAAAGTACAAACATTATAACTAGAGGTGCACAGAGACGCTATTATCTGTATTTGGTCGACCAACAAAATTATCTGTCTGGACTGGCAGTAAGCATGGCTTATACCAAATGTCACGTTAAATCGGACAAATGTTGTATTTCCTAACCTAATATTCATTGGCAATGTAGTTGTTCTGCCTTCAGAGCATCAAATTGATTTGATATCTGCATACAATCAATTATGAAATATATCTCCACATCCTCACACTGTATTGCTTATCTCTCTTGTTTTTTTATTTTTTATTTTAACTGTTTCATGAACTGTCTGAACCCCACCACCAATAACCCTGAAATAACTGTGACATTGACCAGTCAGATAAAACTACGAAAATTAAGCTTTATAAATCAAAAACAGCCTTTTAAACATGTCTCTGAGGTTTTTGTACAGGGTCTAAGCTTCATTCTGATGTAGGATATGTTGCAGGGGTTTGAGAGAAATCAAAGCCAGCTGAGACACAGGGATTTTGTCTCACTAGCTCGGCCTGCTCCTCCTTGATGCAAGACCGTTCCTGAGTGGCATGACTCAGTGGGGGTGACCAAAGGACATAGCGGCCACTTTTCAATAAACGTGTAGTAAATAAAACAACTAGTTAGCTGAAATCAGAGTTCTATGTTGCAAACAGAATGGGCCACCCACAATAATATGATGAGCAATATTTCCACTTTAAATAGGAAAAATATTTCTTTCTCTTGCATTATTTGTGCTTTTCCAAATAATGTATTTGGATTCAGGTGCCCTTAGTATGGTATAGTTTTAAACAATATGGTACGATCAGTTTTCAAAGATGGGTCGGTCATAACTGTGTCAAATAATCTTGTAAATAATCACTATAACTTTTGTTTTAAAATTTAATAAAACTTACCTAGATCAGCTTCCAGCTCCTCTGTATGTATCCCTTCTTCTCCAAGATGGAAGCAGGATGAAACAAAGAAAACAAAATGAAGAACAGAAAAAGGGATGGATAGCAGAGGAGAGGTGGGTCGAGGGTGGAGGAATCAAGAGCAAATAAAGAATGAAGTGACAGTCCGGAGAAAGGCAAACAGGGAAACACCTTAGTTCCAAAACTGATGTTAACAGGATAAAACAACATCCCACAGAAACGTGAGCAACGTGCCAAAGTGCAACATGCCACTTTAAATTTCACCACTTGATGGTGCAATTTAGCAATCTGTGTTTGAACTCTGAACTAGATAGGTGGAATTTCTCAAGCATATCTTTGTATGTTGGAATTATTTGTCATCCTCAATGTGATTATAGTTGTGAAAGAACACAAAATTAACTATTTACATTGTGGCAAATGAAGGATGAATCCCAAAATAAACTAATCAGCTGATCAAAAATGTGTTTTATAAATACGCTACAGAATAATTAAGGAATTTAACAATGTCAACACTCAGTACACAGGAGGAGCACAATGTGTGAGACCTCCAGCACCACCTACTGATTCCTAAACCACTGCACAGAAGTGTGAATGTAAGCTTTTATGATATAAATGATGTGTAGCAGCTTACCATCATCATCACACTCTTCCAGAGGCCTGGAGGCTTTGTCTCTACATCGAGGATCGAGCCATGATGTGGTCTTTGTGTTGTGGCTGAGAGGAAACAAACAAGACAACAGAACAGCTCAATACAGGCCGTCAAACCGACATATAAAAGCACAGCAGGGGTGCATGAATGCATCAACAAGAATTAGAAAGTAAACCGCGTCAGCAAGTTTACAGAGGACAGCAGGCATCTGCTGCGAAGAGAAATGAGAATAACAAAGCGACACAGGCGGGATAACAACAATAAACAACCTGACTTTTTCCCTCTATTGTTAAACAACAACATAACAGTAATTCAGTGATAGCAGAAAAGAACATACAAGCTCTGATAATACACTGCCATGTCCTGGTGGTGTGCCTTTGCCGTGCTGCGGAGAGGACAGAGAGGTGGAGGTAGTCAGGTGATCAGGATGTGATCTCCTTTAGAGATCGGGACATGCAGGGATTAACAGGAAAGCAGTGGCACCCAGGGGGCTGGGCAGGTTGGCTGGGGAGAGGCCTAAAAACCAAATCATGGGGGAAGACAAGCCACTGGACGAACAAAAGCTATAATAGTGCAGGTAAAACAGACAAAACACCAACTACTACACACTGTAAAAAAAAAATAAAAAAAAAAGGTTGAGAAAACTCATGATGTCAAGGCAAATATCTTCACTAATTTTTTGAAGATAGATTAAAGATTAAAGTCAAACTCTTTCAAAATAAATTAAAACAAGCTTTGTCTCTTTAAACTTTTTATATATTCTTGTTCCAACACACTGTATCACAAAGTCAAATGTCTGTGTGCTTCGTACAATTGGCAAATAAAGTTATTCTGATTCCGATTCTGATTTCATTTTAATGAATTTAGTCAACAATTTTTGAAATACAATTTTTTTTTTATTCGAAAACTCAAAGATTCAAGTTTTTTAAGAGGAAAAGCAAGTAGTTTATTTCAAAACAGTTTATTTCAAAACTTAAGAGTTTGATTCAAAACTCAAAAATTTAGTGACGACAGCTGCCGTGAAATTATGAATTTTACTAACTTATTTTTTTACAGTGCATGAGCTACGGTGAGAAATGCTTATTCAAGTGTATGTGCAGCAGATCAAACCATAAAATGTTGCACGTTGTCGATACATACTCTATGAAGTAAAGCTCTCCGTTCTCGGTGTAGGCCATCTCCCAGTTCTCAGGCAGCGGTCCCAGCGGGTCTTCCGGAGAGACCTGCGGTTCCGCGAGGGTCTGCTGCCCACTGTCTGAGGTGGAGGTGGCCGCATTGTTCAGACCACAGGATGGAGCATTGTCACGAGCGGGGTACGGCCGGAGGATGCCGCCGCGGCTCTCGTCCTGGTCGTTAGGGTTACCTGTGCACAACAAAGGAGAGGGGAAGAGACTACGCACTAAGGATCCTGGGTAACACAACAGGCACAACACGGAACAACAAAAAACACCAAAAAAAGAACAAAAACATAGTTTATGTCACGTGCATGCAAGAAAAGAGCAGATGCAATAAGAAGGCAAGTCACTCTGAATATTCTTTAGCACATATCATGCAACTTAAACCACATCAAACTCCCAGCACTTCCCCTTCCCCCAATCTGCTCCCGCCCATTTCTAGTGTACTGAAAGGACCCCAGGAATATGTTAATTCTTTCATCAGCAGTCGTTCCCAAACTCTTTTTGACCCCCACCCTGTTTTACCTCTCCACCCATAAGCCTCTTTCTTCTTAAAGCTAGCGACCCCAACCCCCCATCCCCACTTGCTCCCCAGTTCTGGCTCAGTGTTCTCCACCACTTCCGTGGGCTTTTCAGGGTTGATCAAATGCTAATTCAACACTCTGGCAGCCTGGCAGGGGGACACAGAGAGGGCATAGATTCACAGCATCAAGAGAGAGAGAAAAAAAACAACACACACCATCTCCTGCACTTAAAAAAAACAGGATCAAGCTTAAAGGAGAGAGGAAAAGGTGACGGTTTAGAAGAAAAATCTAATATTTTCTCCAGTCTTATTTTTTAAATATATACTCAACAAAAATATAAACACAATACTTTCGTTGTGCTCCCATTTTTCATGAGTTGAAGTAAAAAAATCTATGTACAAATGTTTGTTTCTCTCAAATTTTGCTCACAAATTTGTCAAAAATCTCTTACTGAGCACATCTTCGTTCCAAAGTTACACAGGTGTGCTTTGGAAAGCCACTCTAAAATGTGCAGTTTTATATTGAAGAAAAGACTTTTATTATGCACTGAACTAAGGGAAAAATGGTATCTGCAGCCCTTGGTGAAATAGCCTCGGTCATGACCCGCCTTTCTCTGCCTCTGATTGGTTAGTACTTGTTGCCTTTGTTGATTGGGTTGATTAGATTTAAGCATGTGGAGTGATTGGTCAGGGTTAGGGTAAGGGTATCAGGGTAAGACAATCAGAGGCAGAGTAGAGCGAGTCATGACTTTGCCCTCCTGGAAAATCAAGATAAAACTGCACATATTTCAGTATTTCCAGAAATTTACAATGTTACAATTGTGGCAATTGGCATAAATTCAACCAATTCCAGTGAATTTTGCACAACTTTGCAATTCACCAAAACTCATCCACAAATTTGACCAATCCTGCAAGTTTAATCAATCACTGCAGTCCCCAGCACAAACGTCTTGAACGTAGGTTTCGATTAACCCATTTTCTGTAATTTTTTAAAATTTAGTCAGAGGTATTCAAAAGATCACAAGGTTCGTCACTGTTAATGATGTTTATCAATTCTCTGTGTACTTTAATATTTTAAAATTCCGTGCTTGCTGTTTTGAGTGAGTTTGAGCTCCAAAAGGATTTTGCTTCTTTGTGGAATACGCCCCATGTGCACTTCTTCATTTACAAATAAAGCATATTTTAACTCTTCGGTAATCCTGACGCTTTTTGGTAAGGTTACTTAGAACACTCTTAACAGAGTGTGGTTTTACTCTCCGTGGAGCAAGTGGTTTTCGCTTGCCTCTGCAATTTCATCGAGAAAATTGAGAAAAAGTTTGCAACATGCATTAAAGTTTTTTAGAAAAGCTGCCATGAAATCAGGCATTTTAGGCTGCAATGATTTTTTTAAAAAAAATCCTGCAAACAAAACACAATTTGTGAGCAAAATTTAAAAGAAATAAACCTTTTGTGTGCATAGAAGAATTTTCACTTGCAAAAAGTTTACAGTTCATATTTTTATTTATTACGGAATTGATTAACATGCAGATGGTAATTCTGCTGAGAAATATCTGGTGTGAAAATACTATTATCACCTGAGGCAGAAATAACACTTGTTCACACGTCAGAGGGAATTTAATGAGCATACCAAGTAAGGTGAAAAAATAAGACAGAGGTAGGAGAGGATGTGAGGCCTGTAGCATGGAGAGAAGATGATGAATCTTGTGAATGTGGCCTGTAATCTACTTCCTCGCCTCCTCACAGGCAGGTGGCAGTGTTTGGAGGCTCACGGGAGAGGAATAAACATCACAAAGACATGATGTAACCACCAGACACCCAGCACCGTACAACACGGGAGAGGATCATAAACATTCACACTAATCTTGGACACACACATGCATACACACACTCTTAAACAAGCATCCACTCAAGAGCAAACAGCACAGATGGAGAAAACTACACATGCACAGACAGAAACTTCAACAGAGAGAGAGAGAGAGAGAGAGAGAGAGAGAGAGAGAGAGAGAG
Organism: Lutjanus campechanus; assembly: GCA_027495735.1. Classification (NCBI taxonomy): domain Eukaryota; kingdom Metazoa; phylum Chordata; class Actinopteri; order Lutjaniformes; family Lutjanidae; genus Lutjanus; species Lutjanus campechanus. The sequence continues at coordinate 24,628 of JAJHUR010077787.1, read as the reverse complement.
AGGCTGGAGAGGTGGAGCAACGCCCTCACCTGTAAAACTGTTGTTCATTTCCGTGGCCTGGTCGTCATCGTCGTCGTCAGCAGGCACTACTCGGACGTTTTGCATGTCATTGTAGGACTTGGTGCGCTTTGGGGTGGACTGCTGGGAGCCTGCATCACTGAGAATCACTGTCCCAATGATGGGTTGCCTTGGCGGCTTGGGGGTCCCATAATAGTTACCTAGGCAACAAGAAGGACATTAGCATGCTTGAGAGAGAGACACAGAAGGAGAGAGAAGGAGAAACCGAGACTCGGAGAGAGGAAGCTGAGGATAAAAACACGCAGTGGATCTATGAAACCTCCTAATCTGACGCCAAGAGGAAAGCTGGATCACAATGTGACCACAAATCGTGGAAATAAGCAGCTGGTGGGAGAGCAAAACGCTTCTAGTTTGTGTTTGAGGCCGCAGAGATGTTTTATCTGGACTCTGAAAGCACACTGAGCAAACACAATGGACCAGCTCACAACACCGAGCTTTGATTTAACTGATTTTTCTGACTGACACTGTTTTTATCAGTGGTGCAAACAAAGAGTTTATCAAGTTTATTCATGGTATGAACCATGTATCTATATTCTTTGTAAATATGAGATAAAGAGGCACCCTGGTGAGCTACGGGTCAAATGCAAACCATGTCTTGGCAACATAAAGGAATAGTTTAACATTTTGGGAAATACTATTATTCACTTTCTTGCAGAGAGTTAGATGAGAAGATCTATACCCACATTTATAACTGTCAGTTCAATATAAAGCTGGAGCCACAATCAGTTAACATAGCTTAGCATACATACTGGTAAAAGCTAACCCAGCTCTGTTCATAGGTAACAACATCCACCTACCAGCCTCTCTAAAATTCACTATTACGTTATGTCTCATTTGTTTAATCTGTACAAAAAGTCTAAAAACAACAATTTGCCATTATACAAGGGGGCTATGTGACTGTTTCTTGGGTAAACACAGTTGGGGCCTTTCCATTGTCACTTTTAGCTGAACTCAAACAAACCATGCCACGTTAATTTGCATTTCCATTACCAGATATAATGTGCCAAGCTATGCAGAGTTGCGCCAAAGATGGACCCTCTCCAGATTCGGGATAAACTGCCCAACCCGCCTTGAAGTAGATTGTAGTCACGTCTCACCGACCATGACCAGACTGCTACAACCCTCCTTCTCACCCTCAAACAAGCATAATGTTACATGACTCAACTAATGTCTGTGCAGGAGACCAGAAAGAGAGACATATCAAAAGTGTGTTCAGCTCTCAGTGTTTTTGTAGCTTCCTGATTTTGCTGCTTAAAAATAAATAACAAAATAATGGGGTACTTTTATTGTAAATAATTTATAGGAAATCGAATGTGTTTATCCACAATTTTACAGCCGCATGACTCAAGACAAGCACATCACCAGTTCAAAGATACGCCTTCATGTGGCTGGGCCCGTGATACTGGAGATGCAAATCCCTGCCATGCTGGGCTGACGTTCCAAGTCAAACCAAGTCAAGCCAATCCTTCACATGTGTATGGAAATGGCAACTTCTTTGATTCTCTGCTGCTTGACAAAATATGCTAATTCACTTCCTCATTGAGAGTTAGATATGAAAATCAACGTTCTTTCATGTCTGTCTAATAAGTTAATAAGTTAAGGTTGATTATGTTAGGATCAAGGCTGGAAGTAGTGGGAAATGGCTAACACGTCTCTGTCCAAAAACAAACAAGACATGATTTGTTAATTAATGAGCTTTAAAGGTGCTGGTAGCCAGATTTTGTTAACTTAAGGCTTAGCCAGGCTTGTGGTTACCCCCTGTATCCTGTCTTTTTAGAATATGCTAAGCTAACCACCTTCTGGCTGTAGTTTTATATTCACATAGAGAAACTAAAGTGGTATTGACTTCTCCTCTCACACACAAAAAAGTGAATAACAGTATTTTCCAAAATGCTTAGCTACCCCTTTAACAATTTGAATTTAGACATGGATGTTGTTGCATGCCATCTCCTCTCATTTTCTATCACATCCCTTCTGGACAACCTACTGTCAAGCAAAAAAAAAAAAAGACCAAAAATACTACTCAGAAGAATTGTGAGGAAAATTACAAGATGGTACATATAATCAAATATGTTTCTATATAGTCATAAGTCCATAAAATACAGAGCTGGTTCTGAATCAATAATCCTGTCTTCCTCTGGCTGTCTGGATGGCCACAGACTCCTGTGGACAGGTATTTGACATTGTCTGCGTGAAAGGGAGGAACGTGCCAACACACAGCAGAACCAGTGCCAAGCAGATTAATGTCGTAACATTCTCTCCCGGACGCATGCACGCACACACCACACACACACCCACACACACAGACACACACACAAATTAGACTTAGCTCTTCATAACACACAGGCTCACACACAAACACACAATGCCCAAACACACACCCATCCACCCACACACACATGTTTGCACACACAGGTCTGTGTCAGTATGAGACTTAGCGCTGCACAACACTGTCCTAATCAGAGTGAGAGGGGCAGATGTGGAGTGACCTGCTGTCTCCTGGATGCATCTCCTCCCATCATGCACAGCACAGTTTAATCGGAATCAACTGAGTGCACAGTCTTACAGCCTGACAGCATGTAGGAAAAAATAAATGTTGATCACTGCTACGCTCATCGTATCTGTGGAGAATCAGGACACCTGTGCTGTCATGAGTGTCAGTTGTAGTCAGTGTTGGGGGTAACACCATCATGGTAACTTGTTAGCATACTCAGATTACTTTTTTGTTTGAACAAGAATAGCAATGCATTAGTTTTGCAATTAAAGTACTCAGTTATTTAGTTATGTTTTCAAGCAAGCAATCTGTCACCATTACAAATGTAACTGTTTCCACCACTCCCAAGAACTACCGCTGCCCACACCCACCATCAGAGGAGACTCTGAGGGAGACACAGCCTACGGGTCTCAGCAGACACTGAAATTGCGGAGTATAACAAAATCAGGTCTTGAAATGGATGTATTGAACAAATTCCCCATGATCTTTGAGTCAATACTGTTGAGAAGCTTTTAAGCATTCTGAGTCTCATCAGAGGAACCGGCTGTCAGGCACATGGTTTGAAAAACCTCCCCTGTGTTATAAAAGAGTAAACTACAGAGAAGATTGGTCTGGTGAGTCCACGTGATATTAAAAGCCAGTGCACTTTTATAGTTTGTTTGTAGGCTTGACTTTCGAGAAGCTGACTTGTTTGTTAGTTGTGTGTTGAAACATGATGTACTGTAGCCTAAACGAGCCCGTGTTATATTGTTTTCATAGAGGCAGCGGTGTACTCTGCCTCTGCCCAGTTCATTGCACTGCACATAGAATCGCAAAGTGTTTTTCATTTTTGGTAACTAAAAAGTACAGTTGTACTCAACAAGTTACTTTTCTCAGTATGTAACACTGTAACGTAACAAGTTACTTTTTAATGGCAGCAATCCTACAATATTACAAGGTACTTTCAAAATGAAAGGCTCAGTTATGCCCCCTTTGTAAAAAAATGTAAAAAAATAAGTGAATCTGTTTCAAATGATAAAACCGTCACTGCCCATATACTTCTACATGTCCTTTACGCTTGGCATGGATGTTATACAACACATCAACTAGAATGCAACACTCAGAGTCAAAAGTTACTCCAGAAGAAGAAGAGTTAAAAGTTTCTGACAACAACAAACATGATGACACTGGAGGAGGTTAATGTACCTCTTGAGAAAGAGCCAAAAGCACTGCAGACGGCGATGGTCTGTGCAGCCATTGTGACATGTTTTTTCACTTTGTAATTGATGACGTATGTCATGTCAAATGCTATCAGATTTTTAAAGCTTCTGCATCTTGACCTGTAGTTGAGTCTCCTTGAAGTATTGGCTACAGTGCCCCCATGACTACCAGTGGTGCAGCTCCATGTCATCCGTATTCGTAAGCTCTCAGATAATGTACAGAAACACGGATGAAATAAACACAGAGTATGGACAGAAGGCTCTGTCCATATGCATTCTTCTGCATCTAACATTTAGCATAAACACTAGCCATTTCTGGTAATAATCATTATCACCATTATCATCCTCACCTTCATATGTTCCTATTTCCAGTAGGGTGCCACTCTCCTCAAGTTCCAGGAAGTCCTCCACAGACAGGAAATTGTAATCCACCCCTGGGACCTCTCCGTCTCGAGGGGGGCGGGTTGTACCTATAAGGACAGAAGATGACACAGAGTTTAGGTGGCTGCCAATAACCTGTTAAAATTCAAGTCGTGCGCTTACAGTTGAAGGTGAAATCATATTTTTCATCCTGGCACAACAACGTGTTCGATATGCTTATTCCACAGCCACCACGCTGAACAGTGAAAGCCTATCATTAGTGTTAAAATGCAGTCAACATCCAAACATTGATTCAGCTTTTTGAGATGATGACCGGCCACGGCGAAGTGTTTCCAAAGTAGTAAATGAGAGAGTTCTGAAATCAAGAGGGTGTGATTGTAATTCAGCGCGGTGATTGGAGGCGAAGTGACTGGTGAGTGGCTGTGAATATTATGTCAGGAAATTAAATCGACGCTCACATCTCGAGCTGTGTCTCCGCCTCATGGGAAACTGCTGCCTGCTGCTAAGTCAGAAGATAAAGTAAAGGTCACCTTAAGCAATCGTCCTGATACTGTTATCAATCCATCAATTTCTTCATGGTGAGGCTGGAATTGTAAAATGCACCCACATAATGGTATTATAGTCGTTTTACTTAAGCTGTTATTGATTGCTCAAGCTGCATTGTCCACACTGTGACTGCAATGCTGAACTGCATTCTAAGTTGTTGTTAGGCTTAACTATAGTACAATAAAAGCTTTTCAGTCTGAAATGATATAAACCAGACGGATGCTTTTGTGTCACAGCACCAAAGAAAACATGAGACATTGAAACTCAGTATGTTTGACATAAATCTGAAAGAACTACACATTAGAGAGCTGGTAAGACTCTCTATCGACCTTTAGATTTTAAATTCTGTTAAAAGGTAAACCAATATTAAAATTTTCCTTGCTGGCCTTAACTGCCCCGAGCCTGATCCCCTCCTGGAGTTAATAATTAGTGGTCTGCTGTGTTTTCACTTTGTAGTGGGAACACTTTGTAGTAGGAAGCTGACACCAGAGAGACAATGGAGACACAGGCTATTGTGTCTTTGACTTTACAAAAAAAGAAGATGAGATGACAGGCCAGATGGTTGATGCAAGTTGCAACCCATCTGTGTATAGCAGTGTGTATATGCATATATATACACATACATACGCACACACACACACACACACACACACACACACACACACACACACACACACACACACACACACACACACACACACACACACACAAATACAATGTACTCTCACACATCCCTCAAGCAATACTGTAATACATGCAGCAGAGAAGCACTGTGGGTCAAACACGATGCCTCTTACTGGTTCTTAGCAATGAAAAACAGGCATGAAGTGACTTCCTACTGGAAAAACAGCAACTAGGCTAGCTGCCATGTGAGGCTCTACTCATGCACAGCTGTTGTTTGAGCAATTAATCGTTTAGTCTATGAAATGTCAAAAATGCTCATCACAGTTTACCAGAGCCCAAAGTGATGTCTTCAGTTTGCTTCTTATGTCCAACCAACAGTTAAAAACCCAAAGACTCCTCATTAGTATCATAAATTTTTTTAAAAAAAAGCAGCAAATCCTCACATTTAAGAAGCTGGAACCAGCAAATGGTTGACATTTTTGCTTGAAAAATAACTGAAATGATTAATCAATTATCAATAGAAATGGCAGCTAGTTTTCTTTAGAGATACTTACTGATTGACTAATTGTTACAGCTCCAATGCAAACTACAGCTCAGCTCTACTTGCTTGCTTGGTTTTCCACTGTGGATAGTACTTGGTACCTATTTTGGCATCACTTTGGTTTGGGTTCCAAGCAAGCCGATATGAAATGGTGATTTAAAAACACTGTAGACCACTTGGTGGTTGCACAACACGGTATATCCTGCACAAACTGGGCATTTTAATATAGCCAAGCTACCTTCAATAGCACCCTGCAAAACCACACCATGGTCAATTGTAGAAGTGTAGACGCATCAAGAACACCATCCATTAATTCCATGTTATAACAGCAGCACAGCGTAAAGGAAAAAGGTGAATAGTGACATTATTAATCTGGCAGTAAATGTACAGTGTAGACTACAGTTTGTCAGTGAATAAAAGCTGTAGCTTCTCAAAATAAAAACACCCTTATGTGTCCACTGTACATTTACTGCCAGAATAATGTTGCTATGACAACCAGCTCTGCCTACACTGAGGGAGTACTCTGCTGTGGAAAACTAAATAGAAGTACCAAAAGTGAGTAGTTGAGTTGAGTGTGATGTGGAAATATGGCTTCAGTATAGCATGTTAGCATACTAACATTTATTCATTAGCTCTGAATACAACTTTTAGCTGAAGATAATGGGGATGTCCCTAATTTTGCAGGTACTGAGTCACAGGCTGAAGTATGGGACAAATTAAAACTATGACCTGATGATGGCAGTTGGTGAAAAGTCAGAGGATCAGCAAAGTGATGACAGTTTGTCCTGAGCGAAAAGAAATATGTAATAAATTTCAGGGCAATCCATCAAACAGTTGTCGGGTATTTTCAGTCAATACCGCAAATGTCAACCTGCTGCTGGTGCTGGAGGGAAAGCGGATCACAAAATTCATTAGGATTCATCCTCCGATGAACATGAATATCTGTACAAAATTTTGTGCCAATCCATCAAATAGATATTGTGAAAACTTTGGCCTTCTGGTAGCACTGCAGGAAAAGTCAGGGGATCACCAAAGTGACTACAATTCACCGTTTGGGCACCATGAAGCAACATGGTGGAACCAACAACCAACATGCCACTAGCATGGGTAAAAACAGATAAAAGAAATTACTTTATCACTTTCGAAAAGCAGATAAATGCAGAATACAGTTTATCACTGTACAACCATCTTAACATTATCACTGTGTTCTATTCTGGATGAGTGAGAAAGCTCATGTTTGGCACAAGACTCTTGCTTGTTCAAGTGTTTACCTGAGCCTCTCCAATATGCAAGCTCACACTCCATCCCTCAGGGTACATCCAGCCCACAAACACCTGATAATAAGCGAGTCTTTACCATGCGCTGCTCAGTCCTACACCTCCACTGCACTGCAAAGGCAAGTGCTCTTTATCGCTTCTTCTTCTTCTTCCTGCCATTTTGAATATGATACCCAAGATAAATTGATAAGGGGGAGGCAATTTAATTGACAGGACGCAGTGTTCAGAATGTGAGCAACAAAACAAATCCCTCACATCAAGAAAACAACACAATATATCATCTAACTGACCGCTCACAGCAGCTGCACGCAAGCAAAGTGCTGCTTTGTATTCACCTCGATGGATCAGGATGAGATGAAAGCGAAGTTGTCTGGGAGTTTGAGTCATAGGACTGGGTGGTCCCATGGTGGGAGATGTTTCTGAGGCTCAGTGTGCTCTAATGACGCCGTCTGCTGAGCAGGGAACAGAGCTGTTATTCCAGGCTATTCCCCACAGTGGACGACTCTGATAGGATGACTAATTCTGGTGTGCCCATATTACAGAATATTGAAAGCTGAACCCTGCCTCATTACAACAAATCTTTCATCTTTCTGTTGTCTCTTACGTCATTATCTGTTTGGCAGAAAACAAGTTTATTTATTAGAGAACAACTCTGCATCCACTTGACATTTAAACTTCCTCATGAAACTTAAAAACCTGAGCTTCAGGGTTATGTAACTTGATGTTCTGTTTGTACTCTCTGCAATCTTGCATAATTTAAGGGAAATATTTTCAGTACGGGAGGCCACATTGTGATGTACTTTATGATGTCACTGCCATTGGTGCCCGTTCATTATAAATCAGTGCCAAGAAGCTGAGGTACAGTATGAACTGATGGAGTGGAGACCACTCACAGAACCTCGCATTTTTTCCTGGAATATTGTTGACTGCATTGAACTCAGTGGGGATTACAATTTTAGGCAATTGTCACTTTTGTCATGATACAGCAATATAGCAATACTGGTTTGCAGATCAAAAAGTCTAACACACTAGGGGTAGAAAAACATTTATTATTGAAGTAAATGATGTATAATTTCTTCACTAATCTTGTAAAACCACATGCTGGTAGGCAGAAACACAGAAATCAACCCCTGAGTGTTTTAAACCTAATCCCAAACAAGAGCAGCATCTCATCCCTCTGAAGATGGAAAAACAAAACAAACCAAATTTCAACCACTGGTTTCAACATGTATCATATCAGTAGTTTAAAGCTGAACTAGTTCAACAAAAGTGGAACCACTGAAAACCAACAGTGCATTATACACAAACAAGCAGAATTAACTAGTCTAACATCAAGTGAGCACAAATATGTATTTTCTTTAAAGAGACAACATCTGTGATCTGCAACTATTTCAATGATGAGTCCTTTATCTGAGTCATTTTTCAGGCAAAACTGTGGTTGTTTTCTCAAACAAATGAACGATACGATACGATACGATACGATATGATACGATTAACAATAGTGAAATTAACTGCAGCTGCAGCCCTTGCATTGTTAATAGATTTTTAAAAAGCAGTCGCATGTCGTGTGTTTTCACTAATCCCACAAATTAAGCATCTTACAGATCTTTACCACATTGATGCAAGATTCATTTGAAACATTGACTAATTGATTGACAAACACTATTTTCATAATTGTTTAAGTCACCATTTAGGCAAAAGTGCCAGACATTGACTGGTCACAGGTCCTTAAATATGAGTATTTTCTCCTTTGACAAATTGTATATCAATACAAACAAAATATTTTTGGGTGGACAGTTGGTTGGACAAAACAAGACATTTGATGATGTGATCTTGGAAAATTGTAAAAGGTATTCTCCACAATTTACTAACATTTTCTTGACAAAATGATTAATTAGTTAAATAAGAAAATAATTGCCAGATTAATCAATGATTAAAATACCTGTTAGCTGCAACCCTAAAGACACAGTTTTGCTATAAACACAGTCACTGATTGCCACAGTGTTCACAATAACCTGATACACCCAGAGATATTAAAGGGACAGCTACCAGATTTAGATTGTGTTGTGGTGTATATTTTGTCATATGGCCTCATAAGACAGAGAAAATCATCTTTAACTGATCGATGATAAACATGTTTCACATCAGTACTTGGTAGATTGAGCCCATTTGAAATTCATACATTTTACTCTTGCTAAAGAGCTTTGATGTCTTTTTAGAAAAGACTCTTTTTTTTTGCCAGAATCATAAACTAAACTGAGGACATTTTGTTGCGTTTGGGAGACAATTCCTACTGAATATTCAACAGTTTGTCTTCAATTGGACTCACAAGAGCGTGAGTGTGAATGCTCTCAGTGTATGACAGTGAGGTCAGGCTCGTCTCCTTACTATCACTGTGGATAGTCTCTATTTTCTCTGGACAGAGAAACAATGACTGGGCCATACTCGGCCCTGACCCCGGCTCTGATGAACTTCCACCGACAGTCATCAATGGCTCCATTCTTTCCCTGTGAGAAACCAGCCAGTGCGTGCATGAGTGGAAAAATGAAACACAACCACATTTGGAAACTTCTTCACTTCTGAAATACCACCAAAGCCAGCATAGAGTAATCTTTGTTCAGGGACGAGTTGGGGGCTCACTCATCCAGAGCAACAGTTTAAAAACGCATGAGTGTTCAATTTTCTTTTGAACTACATTGCACTGGTAGGGAAACAAGTATAGAGCTATCATACAGGTACAATAACAGTAACATCTGTAAAAATAAATGCAATTCAGTACAACAGTGACAACAACACCAACAACCGCTTAAAAATAACCAAAGAGCTGAAGCAATATCTCTCTGTCACTACAAGAAAAAAAACAACAACATGAGCTTCACAAACAAAGTATTTATTGCAAGGCTATTGCATCGGATTACATTATTTGTATTTCTTATTCTATGGTTTTTCCCAGTAGATTTACACCCCAGATAAAATCATCAAAAGCTTTACAGAGCCAACATCCAACATTTCTAAAAATAATTATAATAATTAATCGCAACTGAAAGATCTTTTGCCGACTGAACACTGGCAAATGAAAAATGTGATGGTTCTTTGAACTGTGGGTGAAATGAAGATCTCTGTGTTCTGCTGTCTGCTTTGCTTTGCTTTCAGAAAATCAAATATGACAGGCCCAGGCCGACTTCTGCAGGCATCAAATATGCTCTTGAAAAGCCACTTTTGCACACTGCATTTCAAGTTAAATGGCGTCAGTGGGTGCGATTATTCACTAAAGGAGATGAGATACTGATGGCATTTTAATTCAGCGCCGACACTGCCTCAAATGTACCGAACTGAAAAGATGCTGCACACTTTCTAAAGCTGATCATTTGAGTGACTCGGGACTTTCAGGAAAATTGCACACTCACCTTGAGCAATTTTCAGAAATGGTGCAAGCCTGTCCATCAGTCTGTCTTTGCTCACTGGAGATAAAGGTATTGATTCTGTGTGTGTCTATGTGCTGCATTTTCAATTTGTGGTAAAAGACAAGAAACTAGTTCATGTAAATTACTTACATCTACCATTCTAGTCTATTCCATGCATAAATAACACAACAAGTACCACACAGATATGTAGCGTTACATAACAGTCATTGTTTTTTATGACAGCCTGTAACAGATAGAGAGGCTTTGTGCATGTCTTACAGTGGAAGCTGAAGTCTTCACAGGAGCTCCTTCCTCACTAACCCAAACACACTAATCTCACCCAGGCTGAAGCTGCCGCAGGGACTCACAGCTGACAGTGTGTTCACTGCTGGTTAAAGTATTTGTCTTAAATCCGCCAAATGTTAACTCAGAACTGCATTTGCTGAAACCTGACAAAAGGAGTTTTACAGACTCTGAGAATATTTACTGTTCTCAACTCTGCTGTTTAACAATCATGTCACCCACTGACAGTATTACTGGTTGACTGTATGTAGGTTTGTGAAGACTCCAATAATTACCAAAAAATCAATCATCAGTATTAATAAAACTAGAACTGCAACAACTATTAAATTAATCGCCAACTATTTTGATAATCAATTAATCATTCTGAGTCATTTTTTAAATAAAAAATCTCTGATTCCATATTCTCACTGATAGTAAACTCAATATCTTTGGGTTGTGGACAAAAAGGACATTTGAGAACGTCATCTTTGCCTTGGGAAACACTGATCGACATTTTTCACTGCTGTCTGACATTTTATGGACCCAAAAAACAAATTGGCTGACCTGTTTCTTCCTGAAAGCAAGTAACAAAATCAGCCTTCCAGCACTTCTAAAGCTCAAATATTAACATGTCATATCTCAATTGTTTAACCTGTACAAAAAACTTTTCTAGTTTGGTTTTTGTACTGATTAACAAACAAGACATACTGTACACTAAGGTGTTAATCAGTGAGCTTTATGCTGGGTTCAGACTACACCATATCAGCCCGACACGGTAGGACGAAAACCGATTCACATCTGGGATGCCTCAAAATATCCCAACCAAAATGAACTAGTATGTTAGATTTTATTAACCTTCCACAATGAATTAACCCACACAGAGTGCTCCAAATGTTGACCAACAGCAGGCAAAGAACACTTTTCCATGCACAAACAGAAACAAGTCAAAAAAAAAAAAAGAGGAATGATGTATCTGGTACTTTGAGGGGGATTACTTTTTCTTTATTTTTTAGGCTTTTCCAACAACAAGAAAGTTTAAATTGTTCAAAAAGAAAAAATCCAGAGTGTTCAAAAGTTCAAATAAGTGCGATGTTGGTGCTCATTGGTAGGGAAAACAAAATGTCAAAAATAAAGAAAGGTCCAAGGGACTCTTCTGGGGAAAAAAAAAAAAGTTACAAAGCCTATTTCAGAGTGAAATTCAAAAAACATAGACAAAGTTTGTACTTGTTAAAATAGAGCTGAGTCACAACCCACGTGTAGTGGCACAAACATTTTTTCAATTTTTTTCCATTGTTGTTCCTGGAAGTCAGTCGTGGCCCCTTTCCAAGTGATGGCAAGTGACGATTGAACGGGTAGCAATGTGACAAGTACTTTGTAATAAAGAGAAATTCATTTTCTGACAAAAGTAATTCATTCACTAATTCCATTCTTTTCTTATCACAGTTATTACAGTATTCCATGTTCACAAAATGTAATTTCATATTTGGTCCATCCTCCCGTACTATTCCCCTTTGTTTAAGTGCTCAACTGCAACACGTAGTCTTTCACGTCTCTCAGCCAAGACACAGACAGAATTTATGACTCTAAAATTGCCTAATCTGACACAGCGACCATTGTAACACACAAAAATATTGTGTAGTCTCCGTTAGAGGTGCTGACCTTTGGACAGAGCCAAACTGTTTCCCCTGTTTCTAGTCTTCATGCTAAACTCAGCTCACCATCTCCTGTTGCTTCATATTTAACACACAGACATGAGAGCTGTCAATGTTCTCACTTCATTCTCAACAAGAAAGCGAATATTTCCCATTATTCTATGTTTCACATTTAATCATGTCACTCCACAGGTGAAAAACATTTCAGTTTTGTTTATTTCTAATCATATAAACCACAAAACTGAGGTCCGAAGAGCATAAAAACAGTCAACGTAGACAAGAGTGGCAACTCAAATGTGTTGGTGCTCTGGTTGCAGTTCTGCCTATAAATTATGTGGATGTTAGTTAAAGATTTGATGTCCTGCTGAACTATTCTTCTATGATGGAAGCTTAAAAATGTCTTTACTCACTTAATAATTCATGTGAAATTGTAGCGGTGATAATGGTATGAAAGAGAACAGTCAGCTGAAGTAATCAGTTTACTGATCGATCATTTTAGTACCAGTTTAAACATCAATGAGGCAACTCCAGGGCTTGAGTGGGAACAATATAAACAACAGTGGTGAGGGTTGACAGGCAGAAATAAACAGGAAACTCATCAATTGTATTCTAACAGAGAGCAAGTGGTGTAATTTCACCTGAGTGTCACTGACACTATCAAAGAAAATTAGCACAATGACTTCTTCAAGGATGTTTGGAGAACACTTTGTGCTGCTTCCGAGGTTTAGAGTTTCAAAATAACACGCCTCAGAGGAAGCAGATAGTGAATTCGACTTGTTTGCAACAGCCTGCGACATGTGTACTAATAAAAACACTTCTTCAAAAACATTAATAAGACTAAGCCTACAGCCACACAATCGGCTCAGTACTTTTGTGCTAGGAGGCTAACATTTGCACTAAACACAGAATTAAAATTCATCCTGAAGAGGAAACGAATGTCTGCAACACTTTTAATGGCAATCCATCCAGTAGTTGATGAGGACTCTCACTCAGAACCACAGACATCAACCTCATTGTGGCGCTCGAGGAAAAATCAGGTGATCACCAAAGTTTATCAATAACTATTTGATGGATCGCCATGAAATTTGGTACTGACCGAGCACAACCTCCCGGGCTGAAAGCTGAAAGCAACACAGAAGTGCCAAAAACTGCAGTTCCTCGAATGGCAACTTGAGGCTGGTTCCCAAAGCGAGTCAATCCCAAAATGCCCAAATCAGCAGCAGAAATAAACATGTTTACAAAAAACTGGTTTTCGTCTCTACTGTACCGGCGTGAATTTTTATATCACTCACCCATTTAAATTATACTAAGGCTTAAAGCGGGGTCAGGCACTGCTACATCCATGTTATATATAAAAAAATATGAAATACAACATGGAGACAACAGCACTCCTGCACTATATGGATGATTTTGACCAAATAACCTGCAATTAAACTAGATGAAGAGTCATTTAATGCTGTGTGTTTTGTAGTGATTTCTACAACGTGCATCAGTGTTTTATTTGCTCGTAGTAGCTCACATATTTTCTTTACAGTAAGGTGGTAAAGTCATTTATTGGCTTTCACGGTATAGTACTGTGTACACCCGTGGCTCAATGTGTGATCCACGAGCCAAAGTTGGCCTGGCATAAGATTTAATTTGCCCCGCCAGATATTTCTAGCAAAAAACAAACAAACTAACAAACAAACAAGAAATTATAATAATAGTTGTGTCATACAAGACACCATGAAACCATCATATTTTCTGAGACCATGAAAATCTCATGGATCAATACCAGTGATAATATTAATAATCGATTAATAGTTTACGGTCAGTTTTTAAGGAAAATTAACAAAAGTCAATGGAGAAATCAATCACCGGACTAGATCAATAACAACAGTAATACTTACTTAAAATCAGGCCTAAAGTGGGGAACACGGCCACAAGTTGGCCTGCTGTTAGATTCTATTTGCCCCCCAGAAAAAGAAAGACTGAAGAAAATATTATATAAATGGCTGTTTTGTGTGTGTGTGTGTGTGTGTGTTTGTGTGTGTGTGTGTAAAAATGCTCTTCAACTACAGTATGCATGATTCCTAATTAGTCATTATTTTTCATAATCTGAGTACAGCTAGCAGAGTGACAGAGTGACAAGTCAGTTAATGAAGGGAACTTGGAAACCTAATACCATTTTCCAACTTAACAATATAGTAGATATTATCCTTTGACCCATGGCCCACCACTAAGTTTCAGTTTTGACCCTCCAAGGGAAAAAGTTTGGGCACCCTGATGTATACTGATATACAGTATATTGTGAGATGATAGAAATGTGTCGGCTGTCAGATATTTTGCTATACTGTTTATAGCAGGTTACAATCCTTTTAATCTCTCTGGCTGCGTTAGGCTGTTGCAGGCAGTGTTGCAAGTCAGTCAGCTGGACTGGATCCATAAAATGGGCTTGAAAAGAAAAGAGAAAACCAGCAGCATCATACCCACAGCTCTGATTTGTTACCCTTTATTTTTATTGTGTAATGAGTAAGTATAATTCTTACTGTCCACTCATCTTATAAACATCCTGTGTCCCTCGCACCATCTCCTCCTGAATCCTCCTTTGTACCTCTGTCTTTTTCCTGCTGTGCACGCTCTGCACCTCACCATTAATTCCTCCTCCTCTTTCTTCATCTTCATTTCTCACCACACGGAAGTTCAATTTCTCTATTTCTGTCTTCCTGCTTTTGAAAATATTCATAGGTTTTAGTGGGCGGACAGAGCAGTAGTTTTTAGGTGTGATGGAGTGTCCACCACAGCACGGATGTTTCCCCGCTAAACACACAACATCCAATCAGTATCAATCTCTCTCCTAACAACAACGTCAATCAGCAGCTCCAGTCCGTCCCCACAGGGAGAAGAAGGGAGGACAGTGCGGGGCTGTTGTGACAGGGGGCATCTGCCAAATGGTGGAATGGCAGAAAGGAGAGATGGAGAGTGCAGAAGAGGATGAGGGTGGTGCAGACACATGACACACGACAGGAAAAACAATCACCTAATGGGCACGTGAAATCCCTCGCACAACAAACAGCTCGCGCTTTCTCGCTCATTCTCACCTCTTGCCGTCTGACAAACAACCTCCACACCGCCGAAAATCCAAACACAAACACACACAGCACCTCTGGCTTGATGTGTGGCACACTCTGCACACCGGTTCTCCTCACATCTCCACTTTCATCTTGTCTGGGCATCGTGTTATTGAGTGAGTAGCATCTCGCCCTCTTTCGCACAAGGATGGAGCTAGGTATGTGCGTGTGTGTGTGTGAGGTATTGATCTAAGCACTGCTAAAAGGATAAAGGAGTCCAGGCAAGCCTGTCCTCACTTTTGTCACGTCACCAGCATTGTCTCCATGTCTCTTTCACTGCACTGGTGTACCCAACGCTCTCTCTGTACAAAACATAGCAGCGCTGTTATCGAGTTATCGATTAACTGATGAGTTCATGGACACAAAATTAATCAACAATGAGGCAAAAATTCCAAACATTCATTGGTACATGCTTTTAAATGGGAGGATTGTTTCTGCTTTTATCTGTTTCAGGGCTGCAGGTAATGATTAATCCAAGTGTTGGTTAATCTATCAATTATTTATTTGAGTTAATTAAATGTTGGGTCCACAAAACATCAGAAAAATACCTGGCACTGTGTTCTAAAGCTGAAAGACATTTCAAATGGCTTTCCTTGTCCAAAACCCAAAGATATTTAATTTACAATCAAATGAAAAAAGAGAAAAACAATAAAACATCACATCTGAGAAGCTGAAACCAGTGAATTTTTAGCTATTTTTTGCTTATTATCGACTGAAAAGGCAAAGATTTTTCAAATGGAAACACCCACTCAGCTAGCCAGCTTAGCATAAACCAGTGACGTAGGTTCAACCTAGGTGGTCTATATTTAGCAAAGTCATCATGCAGAAACTACGCCAGTTCACGTGGGGAAACGTTTTTAGAAGGGATTGGGAAAATAACATTTTGGTGCTAAAACATATGTAGTTTAACCAATAAGGAACACCACTGGAATGCTACAGAATAATATTTAAAAAAAACTCAAAAAAACAAAACAAAATTAACGCACTCACTCTTTAAAACGATAATAATAATCAATGAAATGATTAATCCTTGTGACGCTAAGTGGTTTCATATCATTAGCTGAATATTTTGGGGTTTTGAACTGTTGGTGAAGCAATTTGAAGACATTAACTTGTCTTTCACTATTTATGACACTTTATAGACTAAACAGTAAGAAGATTAATCAAAGAAATACTCTAGAGATTAATCAATTCAAAAATGTAGTAGTAGCTCTAGAACATTCAAGTAATGGCAACCAGTTTTCATCCCAGGTTGTCAAATAATGACATATTTGTCTCACCCCTCGCCGTCTCACACTAATACTTAAGGTACCTTTTAATGTCTGTATGAGATGCTGCCAGATACCCTTTTAAACATATAGTTAACTTGAAACTGTTGCAGTTGGGGTCGGGTACTGGGTAACAAAACTACTTAGTAAAGTTTAAAAAGAGATGATGGTTTGGATTAAAATAAATGTGTTACATTACGTATGTCATGCGACATAACTACAGTAAGTCATGTGAGGCAGTAATATCACTTAACACTGCTGAACGTCTCCTTTTGGTTTCACACGGGACATGAACCCCAACCACCTGGGTGAAGGCGCTGTGTTTGTTTGACTCATCCATCCAACTCACCTTCTCCATACTTGGACTCTCTCGCTCTTTATACAACCTGACACGGTTGAGTTTACATTGTAGCAGTGTTTCCAGATGTACAATAATTTGATATGCTTGGCTGATTTGTATGATATACAATCAATATTTAGAAAAAATCTGAATGTATAATAATTTTTCCCTTTGTTTTGACGGTTATGAACGGACTATGTGATCGTGCAGCGGGCTGTAATTGACTCTGTGTGAAGTATGATGGAGCCTCCATGTAATACAGTTCACATGGAATAGTTTTGCTATTTAATCAGGTTTCCTGGCCCCTTTCCCGGTTGTTTCAGTACATATGACAGTTTTTGATAAAATGCGATAACTTAAAAGTCTCATAAGATATTGCTGCATTTTCATCAGGCAACTCTGCACTGAAGTTACTTGAAAGCTTGATGTGTCTCATACAGACAATGAAGGATACCTTCTGCATCTGCATGTGACAAAGTCATACATTGCACACGTTAATTCTGCCTCCCTTGTAAAGAAAGTGGAGGGGAGAAAAAGTCTATATCGTGAGTATAAACTCAAAAGTGGTGTTGCATGTCTGCTTACTTTAACCTCCCACTGTACTCTGCTCTAGATTTATCTACAGTCTGTATATGGCTTAAAATTTACAGTAAACACACATGGATGCAGGTATGATCATCCACGCTGACAGAACCACACAGACAGACGCACAATCAGAGCGACAGATAGAGACACAGATAGAGAGAAGGAGTGTGTAAACACATATATAGTGTATTCAGTGTGGACTATAAATAGCAGGTCGTGGAAGCCAGTTTCTGTCCTCACTGGCAGTTCATAAAAAGCTCTGGAGCAGGGGACATGTGTCCCTGAAGTGGCCTGTTTGAGTGCCTGCTATGACCCACATCCTGATACTCCCAATACTGGGCCACTCACTCACTGCTACTGAACACGGACCATAAACTGCGAGAGCATCCACGCTGTCCTAAGTCATTAATTACAGACCTCGGAGTTGTAGTACCTGGAGAAATGTTATCACCCTACAGTAGGTGCTCGGTGTATTTGAATCACGATGGACACTTTTATCAGTCTTTTTCATATGAACTGGATATCTTAATCTGCAGTCTAGACAAAACCCAAATCATTTTCAACTCTGTCATGGCGACAGGTGATTATTCATCCACACAAATAAATAAAAGAGCGTGAATAAGATTAACATCCCCTGAAGAGACCAAATGGGAGTGGAGTACAGCAGCAACATCTCTCTGTGAGCTGCCACAGAAAGTGGCAAAACTTACTGATAACACTGAGATGGCCTTTATCTGTGAGCAACAACTACTATTAGGAAGGAGCCTGACTTACAACCATCTGGCCTTGTGCAACTACGTGATGACAACACTGGGCCTCATGCATGAATCTTTTTTTTATTTTTCTCTCATACAGTATTTGTTCTTGCACAAAGCAATAAGAAGAAAAAACTACATAAAATTCATGAAATGTCTGCTGTTTTTATCTTAAACTGAGTATGCGTGCCAGGAAATTTGAAATTAGCATATGGAAATGCCCTAATAAATCCACATTCATGCTGTGTGCAAACCACAAAGCCACTGACTTTTGACAGGTAACATTAAACTAAAAAAATATATAACGTAGAAAAAAAAAGAAAATTTAGAAAAAGGGAAAGAAATGCCACCAAAGGCAACAAAAAAGACAAAAAAAAACTTGTTAACAGACATGGATGAGTGCATTGGACCATCATTGGAGAGGTCAGGGTGCAGCAGGTTCAGTCAGGTCGTGCTTTCGTCTGTGTTTTCACAAAGTAAATTACTTTGTTTTCATCATTATTCACATTTCACAGCACAAAACACAAGTTGTGCTTTTGTGCGTACTGGCTGCCGTACAGTCTAGGACACTCTTAAATTCTGAACTTAATTAAGAACAAACAGGAAGTACACAAGTACTGATGAATGCCACAGAAGTTCTTTGCATGCACATTTTAGGATCAAATCTGTGTGTACGAATGATTATTGCCTGAAGCCCATCGTCCTGACACCTAAATCATGACACGAAGACAGTGACTGCTAATTAGGCCATTTTCTCTTTTGATTACTTAAAAAAACATGTTTTCTAGGGCAAAGATCGCTGTATTTTGTCATCAAATGATATGGGCTTTAATACATGATCTATATGAACAGAAGATGTTACTTCACAATTGAAGTCACAATCTCACCTGCACCAACACATGCACAGTAAATTCAAACCATGTTCAAGTTCCTTTATCTCATTAGAGGTGAGTCTGATTGCTGCGGGGTTTGCATTTTCCAAATGTTTTTGCTTGCCTCTGCTGCTGTACACTGTAAATGAGTGGGTACTAGTGGCAAAACATTTAGAGGCCATTTTATCTGCCTTCAGAGAAAAGCAGATTCTGAGGCCATCTGGCTACTGAATCTTTAACAATGCACAGAGCTCAACTTTCACTGTATTTGCAGCCAGAAATTCATAATTTCCATCTTATATTGCTCCACATCATTTGGCATTTTATCATCACAAATACTGAGCTAATATAGATGTAGTGAAATGCTACTACACTGAGTATTTCAGGTCAAGGAAAAAAAAAAACACAAAGAGGGTTTTATTTAGTTGAAACTGGAAAACACTTTTTCAGCGTACAAAAAAAAAAATCACATTTTTCATGAAATGAAGTTGCACTGCAGCCTTTTCTGGTGGGCTGACGCAAGCTGAGTGAGTTTAAACAAAGAGGGAAGCTGTTATCTGTAGAGGCTGACTAAATATTTCATTCATGTAGCTGAGTGAATGTTTGTATCGTCTAAAAGTGGCCCAGGCCTGCCAGGGATATCCACATGTAACATTATGTACTGCACACAAATAGAAGGATAAAGGATTAATGTGATCTGGTATTAATCGTAATTTTTGAGTTACAAATGGAAAGATGGATGTTAAGGTTTTGAGTGCATCTGAATTCACATTTTTTGAGTCTTATATTTACATGACACTTAATAGTGTTGTTTTTTTATCCATGCTAGCGGCGTGGCTCAAGGGACGGTAATGTCTGTCAGTTGGTCGTTCATGTTGGTCCAGGCTGAACTGAACTATTGGATGGTTTGCCTTAAAGTTTAGATATTTATGTTCCCCAGAAGAGCCTCATGACTTTTCCTCTGGCCCCACAAGCAGGTCAAAGGTTTCACTTATCCAGTGAAAAATCTACATCTGCTGGTTGGATTGACACTAAATATTAAACCATATATATATATATATGGTTCCCAGTAAAGATGTCACAAGAACCGACGCTTCTTTACCAAGTCGATGCCAAAATTCTGAAAATGTGATGGTATGATTTTCTACAGTAATGTGAGCAGCAGGGATGCCAGGAATTCTTCCAGACCTGATGGGGGCACCATATACTGTGCACCTACAAGTGTTCTAGTCTGCTGTTAAATGCCAAAGGATGAAGATGAAGAACGCCTACCAGCAAAGAACAACAACACTTTGAGGATGGCAGAAAGATCACCTGCAGCGACAGCTCCGCTCCGAGTTCAAGTCAAATCATAAATTTGTAAAAACAGTATGTAAACTGTGCCATTGAACTTTTCAGACTAAAGGAAGAAACACTTCCGACTTAGCAAAGCAAGTCAAAAACAGACATCCAGATTTATTCGAAGAATTCAAGGTAAATGAGTTTCAGTTTATGCTGATGATACTCTCACAACGTACCCACAGTGTTATCCTTGCTATCTTTATTCTGAAATACCACGGTACTCTTATTTTTGTTTGAGACAGCTGGTATTATTATGTAGCCAACTATGTTCTACAACATTTAATAGTGGTTTCCTTGTATTAATTACCTGAAGACTACATGCCACTATTGTTTTTTTGTAATGCACAAATGTATATTCAGTTCAATTTCAATTCAATTTAATTTATCCAGCGCTAAAGCATAAGAGAAGTTATTTCAGGGCACTTTAAGAGTGGGTGAAGACCGTACTCTTCATAATGTTATTTATAGAGACTCACTAGTTCCCAGGTGAAGTACATGGGATTTATTGTTTCATTTTCGTCTTTTATCATGGTATCGAATTTGGAAGCAAGGATTAGTGAATTTCATTGGTATTGGTATCAGCTACTTAATTTCAGCTATCATGACATCCCTGGTTCTCAGTCAATTTGTTCTATTAACTTTGATGATCCCCTCTAGCATCACAGTGAGGCTCATATTTGTGGTGTTTAGTGAAACGTCTCAACAACTATTGGACAGATTCTCATGGTAATTTGCTAATGAGCAAACATGCTAACACACTGAGTGATGAACATGGTAAACATATACCTGCTAAACATAAGCATGTTAGCATTGTCATGTTAGCATGCTGCTGTTAGCTCTAATCACTGTTGTGCCTAAGGCATAGAGCTTCTGGCATGCAAACTTCCCTGTTGTGGGACTAATAAAGGATTATTTTATGTTATCTTATGGCTGTTGAATTCATATTGATTATCAGGTGAAAAAAGTCCATGTTAACAAACTTTGTTGTCTTTGTACTTTTATCTCCTTTGCTAAATTTGGTCCTTTGTTAGCTGAGCACCTAGTTGGCTGGTGAAGTGGCAACAACACTCTATTCACTTAATCTGCACAGACTAAAAATAACCTTAACCTGGACTGTGTTGCTATCATTAACGCCAGCCTGAAAATGAACCCTGGATCAGACACTGGCTGTCTGCAGACTGCGTTTCACACTATTGTTTCACCTGACACTCCACTGACATAATACAGTCACTTGATAGCGCTGGATTGCTATTGTGTGCAATTTGGAGCATGCTTCAGAAGTCGAAAATAAAAATGTGTTCGTAGTGTCAGATTTTTCAAACAGCTGAGGTTGTGCAGAAGCTGCTGAGTGAAAATGAAGTGTTGTTTGAGGTTTTCTCCTCAAGGGGAAAAGAGATGTGATAAGCCTCTTGGCTCCACCTGCACCTGTGTTATTACTCTATTAGTCGTTCCTTTTGTTTTAACCTGTCCTAATTTTGCTCTGACTTTTTTTTAATATTTCAGATTTCCATTTTGAAGTGTGGTGTAGTTTCAGGATGTCAGACTGAGGCTGATATCTATCTGCAGCCTCTCTCTTGATGTCCTGTTCTGACCCCTGGTTCAGTTTGGTTCACTGCTCACCTGGGGCCGAGATAACCTGAATACCTCCTCTCCCTCCACACCCACATGACCTCCTCCTGTTTGACTGTTCAGACCTTCACTCCTCCGCCACTCGTCATCAGAGACACAAGCTGCTTACGATGAAACAAATGAAAGAAAAACAGAAAACAATCACCACCTGCAAACACACCACCACCAGAACCACAATCACACAGATTCAGGTAAAGGGACATCCTCCTGTGTGTGAACAAAAGGCAGTGACAGCACTCTTCTGACATCTGATACCCTCAATCGCCTTCCTGCTGTTGATGGTCTGAGGAGCTTCCACTCATTGTCTAACACAGACATACACAGACTCCGGCCCAGCCAAACATCTGCCGTTTTAACCCCTGCTGGTTGTGAGCGTGAGCATGGCGGGGGGGATAACATACGAGACAGAGCAACTTCCAACTGACCTGAGAGTGAGATTAGTTTGTAAACTGTGCAAGGAAATATTCATTTTTATTTAAATTAATTCCAAACAATGCTTTAAGAATGTCTCAGTAGCTAATGAAAAATATGTGGATTATATCACCGTGATTTAATTTAGTGATTTTTGTTGTTTTCTCAAGCGTTTCTTACTATAGGCTATAACAGCATGTTTCTGTTGATTTCCGGTGCAATCTGGAAAAATATTACTGTAAAGCTGAATACTGTAATACTAACTGACTGAAAAACAACCACAAACCTCCATCTCCAAACCAAAGACTCCTTGATTTTAATGAAAGATCTTTGTTTTATTGTAGGTATTAAAAAGGGAGTTCAGGAAATTTTCCTTGTGATTTTCACTTCAGACTCAAAGAGGTTTAGAAGCTCGACTGTTCTGTCGTAGCGTCGTGTCTGTCTGCTGACCTGCCACCTGCTTCATCATGGTGGTGAATCTTAAAAGAGCAATCTGTAACAACTGCACGTTCAAAAATGAGTTCTGCAGTCCACAGAACGAGTCAGAGCCAAAGATGGTATATTAGTATATAGTATATTATATCGGTAGAAATCCTATTTAATATACCAACTATGGTTGAAGTGAGTTGTTTTGGATTTCTATGGTGTTACCAATAAATACACAGCCAATCAGCCAGCTAACTTGGGTAGCTAACATTAGCATAACATAGCTGCCATGTTAGCCTGTAAGTATGTTAGAAAGCTGATTAAATTCATGTTTTGTCCATAGTTAGAAAAGTACATTTATATATAAGTATATTTGACAGTATATTTATGCTGAAGTCAAAGACAACTCTGTTGGTGTGAAGTTATTTCGATTGTAACTGGTTTGTCTGTTCTTTTTCGTCCTCAAGGCTGGAGCTACGTCATTTTGAGACCAATCTTAAGGTCAACATTTGTCCATTATTGCTAATTATCATTATTGTAGTCTGCCCCACTAAGATTACTGGCTTAATTTACATTCAGTTAGTGATTTGTTGAATTTAGAAAACTTTTAGACTATCAGTCTTGTTTATATTGTTGTATTGTTCTTCTGTATAATTATTACTGTTTTGTTCAAGTTGAACAATGAATTTTCTGTTTTTTTGTGCGGGTAAGACTTCATTATTGTCCTTTGTCTAATTTTATGTCAGCACCTAAATAACATTATTTTATTGTTAAAAAAGAAATACAGCAGTAGTATAGTAGACTGCAGGTTATGCATTAGTCTAATACTGTACTGCATTGTACTGTGTTAGAGACGGTAGTTTTACAAGTGGTATGAAATACAGTGGCTACTGGATAATTGTTGCCACTAGGTTACTGTTGATTTGACAATAGAAATTGCACAGTATATCTTAAAGGTGAAAATATAATGTCACATCAAGCTGAATCTTAACACTCATGCTCATCACTGCACCCTCCACAGCAGAAGAAACCATAGCTACGGCATAAATCGAGGCGTGTTTCCAGGATAAACACACACTCGGTGTTGACGGGGAAGTGTGTGTTATGAAAACAGAGGCTGAGAGGTGACGTGAGAAGAAATTACGTATTGCATGTCTCAGAGCAGACAGAGCAGGGGAGGGGCAGAGAAAGCCAACAGTCACAGAGGGAGTTAGCAGGGAACTCTCTGGGGCCTCTAAGCCAATTACCGGAGCAGCATTGATTGAGGCAGCACTTTAAGGCCTCATCTACACAAGTAGTCCCTTAATACACTGGTCAGATGATGGGAGCGTATCAACCACAAACTACAGATAGATGTCCATTTGCATCCATTATGCTGTCGACTGGACAAATCTCTTTAGAGATGCTAATACG
>JAJHUR010077786.1:38216-71114 GCA_027495735.1 Lutjanus campechanus | reverse complement strand
GGCTCTGATATCTGAGCACCACCCACTCAGTGAATGAAAGTGAAACAATATTACATTAGTTGTTACATTAATTATCAAACAGTGATGTTATAAAACTGTGTGAATTTGACTGTTTTTCCATTTTCCCAGAGTCAGAAACTAATAAATACTTGTGGACAGACCTTTTTTTATGTATTTGGTGTACTCTGAAGTTCAGTCAAACAGCAACATTTGGCTATCTTAGCTCAATTGTTGAGTGTCTATGGGATCAAATGAAATAGTCATGATCTTCTAGATACTGAGCAGAATCAAATACTGCCACAGACATCAGAGCCACTCGCTCCCAAAAGTAATACAGTGAGACAGAGACGGACGAAGAGCCACATGGAGAATACCAAAGTGAGAGGCGGAGAGGGTGAGGTCTGTGTGGTCAGGAGTGACAAGTAAGTGGGCCTCTGGGAAATGTGAAGTGTCATTGACAAACTCAGAGGAGAGGAAGGTTTAGCGTGTGCGTGTGTGTGTGTGTGTGTGTGTGTGTGTGTGTGTGTGGGTGGGTGGGTGGAGAGAGATGAGGTCAGTGTAAGTGATGGATAATTTGAGCAGTCACTGTCGGACGTCGCGCCTGTTTCTCTCCACCCACAAACCACCTGTTACCATGTTATAGCTGCAGTCTGTGCATTTGTGTGTGTGTGTGTGTGTGTGTGTGTGTGTGTGTGTGTGTGTGTGTATGTGTGTGTGCGTACGTGCGTGCGTGCGTGCGTGCGTGCGTGCGTGCGTGTGTGCGTGCGTGTGTGTGTGTCTTGTATGTATGGCAGTGTGACCAGTCTGCTGTGTGTGGACACTCCCCTGGCTGCTTGACAGTCCATTGGATAGAGCCGTCTGTCTCATGTCCCAGCAGTCCTCGCAGTATAATTTCAGCATAATCTCCACATTCAATTACAGCTGCTAGAAGAAGAATAGAAGAGGGTGATAATGTGCGAGTTAAAACATTCAGTGGCTGGTTTAAAAGAGAATTAAACTGAAAGCCAGATTTAGTACAACTTAATGATGGCTTTGTGTCTAATTATGATGCTATTTGCCTTGCTTGAATGGCTGATATTCATTTTGCAGAAATCAGGACCAGCTGAGATTTGGGTGGATTTGAGGAGATCTGTTTCTGATGGGACTCAATAATGAGACAGTCTGCAGTCACTTTCTCTCACTATTGCCAGTTATCAGGACTAAGGGTCCATTCAGACAGAGCACTTTTTGCAGAGTGCAAAAATGAGGCACACTGCACTGCCTTTTTTATTGAAACTGTTGTTTAATTTAAAAAAAAAAGAGCAGTGTGGTGCATTTGATAATATTTCATGATAACCATAATTAATATAAAAATAATTTGTAAATTGATTGACTAATTAAACCTTAGTTAATATTTATTTCACTGTTAACAAACAATGAAATGATAGTTATGTTTACTAATTATTAGAAATGCTATACTTTATCTTATTTTACCATTAGTTTGTGTAATATAAAATGATTAGTTAACACACTGTTATGGGTTAATAATTAGTTTGTAAGCATTATTTTGATTAAGTTGCAACAGATGAGTCTAATAGCTCATGACTTCCATCTGTCCCAAGTTAATAAGACTGCTAACTGAGCTAACTAGCTAATGGCAGCTACATGGCTACATGGTTATTTCCAAGCAACTGTAAACTTTGGTCACCACCACAGAATGTCCAGAAAAATAGAACAATGGGGGGAAAAATATATGAATGACGCAGGGCGCTTTTCTGCATAATGCAAGGCGTGTCCAGTGTATGCCAGTGTGTGCCATTGGGAGGGGTGAACAGTACACAAAACACTTGTTGTCTATAGAAAACAACTGAAAAAAGCCTCTCACTGGAAAACTGCACTCTGTCTTGGCCTCACTGTTCCATTATTCATACTTGCCAACCCTCACGATTTTCCCAGGAGACTCCCGATTTTCATCGCCCACTCCTGGTTTCCTCCTGGCATCACAATTTTCACATATTTCTCCAGATTTCTGTCAAATTTTAACACTTTTTCCCCCCTTTTTCAACAACAAAGCTTGTATGTGACACGGAAGAGAGCTGCTTGCGTCGGCTGTATTTCCTTAACATATGCTCAGGCCTCGTTCTCCTCAGTCAGGAGAGAAGAGAAAGAAATAGGGAGTACCAAGAAAAAGAAAATACTTCCAAGCATCCTAGAAAGAAGATTTCCATTCCTTATACCAAGTTTAAAATAAAGGGGCACATTTTTTCTTAGAGCAGCCTAACTAACATAACCTCAGAAAAACATTTGTAAAATATACATTTTCTGTGTTATTGTAATCAAAGTTGAAATTGGACTCGATGAGGCTTAATGCTGTGGTTCCATTGTGTTTTTCAGCTAATACGTGTTAGTTACAGGTCGTCTGCAGACATCTATTTGCAAAAAATGTGTATCTACTTTCGTTCTTTAAAAGTTACCAGAATGCAGCAAACAGAGTCTATGAAACTGAAAGTTTTCTTAAGGAGGACATCCCAGACCCTCCACTTCTGTTCCTTATTTCTGAGGTCTCAAGGTCGGCAATTATGCATTGTTAAAAGTATCAAAGTTTCAAAAGGAAAATCTCCTCTATTCAACTCTGAATTCATGCATTTCTTAGATCTGTGGCTTAGCAATTTTCCCACCAGCTAACCAAGGTTTGGCCCCTGTTGTTCTCCTTCCCCAGTAATCATTTGCACTTTGATTGGACGCCCAATAAGGTGCTCGGCTACTTGGCTGCAACTGTCAGCATTTAGAATCCATTTGTGCTGAGTAATAGCTAGTTCTCTGTAATTTCTGCCCTCCGTGTCCCTCTCTGTATCTATAACGGTGCAAGGTCTGGTGAAACTCCACTGCAGGGCGCAGGGTGTAATCAATGTAATCAACTTCCCCAGGGGCCGTCATGGCTGCCTTGCATGGCCTCCATTACGGCTCCACGCAGCTGGATTCTTGTCATTGCCTTTTCTAGGTGATGGGGCAGAAGGAAAAGAGTGGAGCGACTTTCACAGACTGTACAGCACACAAGCTATTTGTCTCATCAGTCCTCTAACTTTTCTGCCTGTTTTTCTTCCTCTCCTGCTTCAGTCTACAAATCCACCCACTCTGATTCTTTCTTTGTGTTTCAGCAAGCTGCCCAGCTGGGCCAGAGCAGTGGTCCCAAAAATTTTCTATGTCACCGAGAAGGCTTGGAACTATTACCCGTACACTATCACAGGTAAAGCTTTAATTACACATCCTTGTGTTGTTATCTGCAATGTGCACTAAAAAAATATAAGCAAATAGAATGTCTTTTCATGCACATTTGTGGACATTATATTATGTAACAAAAATGAGCATTGGTTTCAAGAAAAATAGACAACCACTGTCTCTTTTAATAAGGATCTCCCTCTACAATAACAGGCCCTCCTGCTGATTTGTACTAGACAAACACTCACAGGCAAACTCCTATTTTCTGCAGCCTTCTACAAACTCTGTTTACCTCCCATTATATGGGATCATTGGGAGGGCAGAAGCACATGGAAGCAATATTCTGTCCACTGCAGTTTACTCCTGAGGAGCAGAGGGGAGGGAGGGATGGAGGTGACAGAGGTCAGGAGGGATGGTGGAGGTGTTGGGGAGAAGACAGGCAGGTGTAACTGAAAGATAAAGAGTGAAGTACAAGGTTAAACACAAGTTTAAAACATCTTCACAGTGGACTTTCTGACTGTAGTTTGTGTCCAACAAACTACCATGTTTTGACATGGAATTAAAGAAGAAAAAAGAAGAAACACTACAGGCACGATGTCCTCTGAAATTTCGGTTCTGGCCCGTGACTTATGTTATTGTTGTCTGTTTCACGTTAATAAGAAGTAAGATTAATGCCAAATGGTCACTAAATGAGTAAGAAAGAAATCATGAACAGTCTTTTAGAAAGAGAAGATGTTTAATTTGTGTTTAATTGAGTATTATGTTGAGTCTGGCAGTAAAGCAGGCAGTCACTGAACTCCAAATTCAGGGTGTGTATTTTCAGAGCAGTGGACTTTTGTTTCCAGGATAACAGGGATAACAGGCTTAGCTTTTACACTGACAGACAACTGATAGTTATAAACAACTGATCAGCTTAAAATGTTGCACTTGTCTTGTGCTCATGCAGTGTTCCTGCAGCCTGACTGAGCTTCCTCGAGTCTGGGGAGGAGATAAATAGGATTTCTTTAATATACTGTCTATGGGTCCAGCTCATTATTTGCAATGCAGTACTCATTTTCGGGCGTGCAATTGCTACATTTGGATGTTTAAGTACTAAAAGAAAATTAATAATAGTTTCTTCTTTGCATTTTAGTGTCCTACACCAACAGTGTCAAAGGTTTGAGTGATGTATTACATAAGATATGACTGAACCTGTTATCTGCAGCTCTTCACCTTACAGTTTAAGTGGTGTTTTTTTATCATCCAGCACTGAATACCCTTCAGGTTTGAAAGTTAAAAAACAAACTTGACACAAACAAGGTGTCAGTATTTGTGAATGTGTCATCATACATAGTCTGTCAATAACTTTTGAAAGTATAACAAACTTTTAGCAGAAGCAGAAGTGCTATATAGCTTTATACACTTCTCTGTGCTGAGTTCCCTTTATCAAAAGTCAGTTTTCTTTGTTAATATGCAGCTCAGAACAGCAGTTAATCTAACATCCAAAATGCTCTGATGCAACCAAAACTCTTGCACCAGACCACTGACAACCTTTGCCTCCCAAACATCAACTGTACTTTACTTGAGCATTTATTTTTCTGACATGTTTTTACTTTTACTCCCTACATTTTACCACAAATATCTGTACTCTCTGAAAAGTTAAAAAAAAAAAAAGAAATGCCACAAAAAATACATGCTAAAATACAATACATGCATGCACCTGCACAGGGACTCATACATGTCCATGTGATGAACACGTGACTAAATGTTTTCAGTTGAACCACGCACTTATAAAAACGACCAGTGTCACACAGATTAAAAAACATGAAGCTTTGTCCAAAACAAATTGGGCTCCTCTCATACACTTTCGCTGAGACTGAAGTGCTATTGCTGAAGCTTTATGGTTCTGTTTCCATTTTGAACTAAATTATTTTTTCTCCTCTATTCTCTTCATGTCTCTCTCATACGGTTTTGTTGTCTTCTACCTGTCTGCACCCCATCACTCGCCTCCCATCTCTGTCCATTACACTGATGGCGTCTGCTGGGAATATGGTCAGAGTACACGGTGAGTAGTTTCAATGTGTCTGCAACCATGCACAGGCTCACACAAAATCACAAACTAATAATAAAAACACTTTGATCCAAAAGCTGATTTGTGAATGCTTGTGGCAGAGGTTAAAGGTGAGAGTGGCAAGAATTTTCGTTTAGTTTTCGTTAACGAAATTAACACTAGTGAGGAGCCTCTGATAAAATCCAGTCTCCAGCAGGAATTCATGGTCACTTGAACTGTGACATATAAATGCCCTTCTGCACCGTCTGTCACACTATGCACATGTGTATTTCACTCAGAAGAGACTTCATTCTGACTGTATGGAACATATTTAATTGACATGTGCACAATCTGATGAGCTCAACCTGGGCCGTGGATATGAAGAACTGGATGGGGTGGAGGAGGGTCGCACCAATTTGACAACCTACAGCAGCAGAGAGAACAGAGTTTAAAGTTTGAGCTTTTTCTAGCTGGGTTCTAGATCAAACCATTGGAATATAAAATGTTCTTTGTTGGACCCTCTGGGTTTGGCCTAGATAAAACACTTGAAATAAATAAAGGTTCTTTGTAGAACCCCCAGAGATGGATCTGGGTGGAATAATGACATCATAGAAGGGTTCTCTGTCAAGCCTCTAATAGGGGTTCTGGGTGAAACCTATCACAAAAATCTCTGAGAGGGCTCTTCCTTTATAAAAGGTTTATAAAAAGTTCTACTGGGAACTAAAAGGGGTTCTGCTACAGGGACAAGTCAAGAAACCTTTATGTTTCTAGTTAGCATATTTATTTCTAAAAGTGAACAGTAATACAAAGGCCCCAATATCATGTTAACTGTTTCCCTATTTGAATTATTTTCCTTTTCTTGGAACTGTTTTTTTTATTTATTTATTTATTTTTTTTTTTTTAATTATTCGTTGACATGGTAGTGTTCATGTTGCCCTGTGTTTAATACTGTACATCATGACACATCTCTGAAATTCCAAGTGATCTCAGGTGATTGCCTTTTGAACATTTTTTTTTAAAATATTGTGAAACATGATACACAACTGCATTGCATTGTTCATCTTGTTACACAGAATGTCTGTTGTCATGGGTAACAGGTTGTGAAAGTATTGTTTCATTATTTACAGTGTAAATAATGCGTGTGTGTGTGTGTGTGTGTGTGTGTGTGTGTGGTGTGTGTGTGTGTGTGTGTGTGTGTGTGTGTGTGTGTATGTGTGTGTGAGAGTGACATCGTGAGAGATCGAGATATTTGTGGATGTGTTTGTGACATTCAGCTCATTCTTCTGACCTTCATTCATCAGATTGTGCTCAAAGCAAAAAAAACATCTCGTCTCAGGTTTTAGCATTTCCCATGCAGTGACCTTTAACTATAACCATGTGTAATTTCACATCCGTTAAAAACCCAGTGTGATCTAGAACCTCGATTAAATCTGAACAGAATGTTTTGTATTTCATTTTTACTCCCAAATTATATTTGGTTTTGTGTTCTCCTCATGACTTTATAGGTTATTATCCCCTTCAGGCATAAGTCACATTCTTGTGACCGCACAAGCATCTTGAGGGAATTTCTTCAAACTTGGCACAAATGTCCACTTGGACTCAATGATGAAGTGATTCGATTTTGGTGGTCAAAGGTCACTGTAACCTCATGAATGCCATATCTCAGGAACGCTTGGAGGGAAATTCTTCAAATTTGGAAGAAGCGTTCACTTGTACTCCAGAATGAACACATTAGATTTTGGTGATCAAAGGTCAATCAAAGAAGACAGTGTGCATGAATCTACTTGCACAGTCAGTCACTTGGGTAACCAAGTGTAGTAATCACCATTAATTATTCATTCATTTTCCATGGTGAAAGCAGGCTAAGTAAGGTAATCTGCTCTTCCTTGGGAATCTCGAGGTGTTCCCAGGCCAAGTGGTATATGTAATCCCTGCAGTGTGCTGTGGGTCAGCCATGGGGTCACCTCTCAGCTGGATGTGCATGGAATAACTCTGCAGGGAGGCAGCTAAGACAAATCCTGATCAGAATCTTGATCAACTGACTCTTTTTATGCAAAGGAGCACCTGTTCTACACTAAGCTCCTTATAGATATCCCAACGGTGATTCCTGTGAAGGAATCTTATTTCGGCCTTGCATCTGAAGTCAAATTGTTTCATTTCCTTCTCTAGAGCTCCTGACTATAGATGAAGGTAGAAATGTAAAAATCGATTTGTAAGAGCTTCACCTTCCGGCCCAGATCTTGCTTCATCAGTTGTCTGATGCAACACCTGCATCCCTGCTGCACCAATCTGCCTGTCAATACCAACTAATCAAGTACATTTCCCACAGCTCTCAACAGGAATAACTGGTTAATTGACTGTCGCTGAGAAAAAGCACTAATGATTTGCTCTGGGATGTTAGAGGAACATTAGCCTGCCCACCTTATGTCTAAATCAGCAAGGAAACATCAATGAAGCACAAATAAAAGTAGCAGCAGGCTGATCTTTTCCCTCGAGACTGTACAGATGTATGCAACATCTGGATGTTTGAGGAAGGTCAAACCAACTGATGTGAAAGTAACTTCTTCTGACTTTAGATCAGGAATATGAAAATGAGTCTCCAGTACTTGGAGAAATATGCCGTAGCTGTACAAAACCACTCAAATCATTATTCTCACATCAGCAATCATGATTTCCATAAGAGCCTCTGACGAGACAGCGGTCCACTTATAAGTTAAGTATTTATAGTCTGTCTAATTCACCACATTTCCTAAAAGAGTAATAAGCAGCATGTATGAGAGACAGAAAGCAGTTTTCAACAACGTCAACCCTGTGTCAAAGGTTAAAGAAGAAGGTTAAAGGTGAAATCAGAGAATTTTTTCTTTAAAAAAATTACTCAGAAGGATTAATTGATCATCAAAAATGGTTGGCAATTAATTTAATAGTTAACAACCTAATGATTAATTGATCACAGTATCTCTAGATACTATAATAGTCTGCAACCGCTGGGAAGGACTTTTCAACATGTATATAAATCAACAGGGATGTTCTCTGGTGCACCTTTTTTTCTTTTATAGCCGAGCTTACCAAGAGAACAGCATGACAGTTACTGTAAATCAGATGGGTGAGAAAATCTCAGGCTGAAATCTATCTAATCTACCAGCAGACACTGACCAAGGTAATTCTCACCAGAAATGATGAGGTACAGCATGCAGAAAGTAAACACAACAGCCTCCTAAGTGAACAACCGGGTACTGGAGTTAAAAAAGGAAGTTGCCAAGTATAGTGTTATGTTATTTGCTTGAACAATAAGTAAAATGATGAGAAAATAAATAAGAAAGAGTGGTCAAACTTTATTTCACAATACTCTAATAAGGCGTAACAAGCTGTACTTTGTATCAAATTAAACAGGAAATAATAATATATTTATTAGATAACAATATGTGAACCAGATCTACCAAGTAAAGGCCAAAAGTATCAAGGGAATAGACATCAGTCTTGGCTACTCTGCCAACTGTATGACTTGGCTGCATATTTTGTCTCATTCAATAGAAAATACAGCTTGCTACCTCTTATCATTGTAAAATAAAGGGCGACCCAAAGAGTCAATGATGATGTAAAATAAAAGCTCAGTCGGTTATCTGTGGCATTATTTTCTCCAGGATGAAAGTTTGCATATTTATCTTCTGCACATGTACACACACTTTTCTTGTCGTCTCAAGAAAAGACTCTCAAGGCCGTTACGACACTGACTTATTGTACTGCACCTACAATTACACACATAAACACACACCCAAGGATTCACCATGAGCTCCTAGCAGTAAGCCCTCCAGTTTTTTCCTCATCCGTCGGGCTGTCTCCGTCCTGCTGTGCCACACATAAAAACACACACACACACTGGCTTGCACACGAACAGCTTATGTAACCAGTATTCCACTCTGTGGTTGTATAATAATTGCAAGTGTTAAGCTTTAATCTAATCAAACTGTTGTGTTTGAGAGCTGATGAACGGCAGTCAGTGGCGATGAAGTGTGAGTGTGTAGAAAGGGAGTGTGTGCGGTGCTGTTGTAAATCTACACAGTCAGAGAAAAATCATTATTGCTCATCTGGTTTAGGCAATAAAATGTGGACACGGAGACACACCGTTAGTCTCACATCTCATCCCATGGATCAGTTAACAGAAATCTACCACTTTTTTAAACCTAAGCTTTCTAATTATCCTCTGACAAAGTTATTATCTCTGTGCATATCAGTTTCTCTCTTTTTTCTCTCCCCTCCAGTGCTCCTTCCTGCCCAAGTTTTCCATCCACATAGAGACCAAATACGAGGACAACAAAGGGAGCAATGATAATGTGAGTAGAGCTCAGGGTGTCGTGTGGTTGGGGGCATACGTGGGTGGATCTGACAGAGGAAGAGATCTCAGCTTGTCTTTTTAACATACTAGTGCAGGGCCCATTCAAAACACACCCGATTGGAATGGGACAATTTCTTGGCCTATGCTCTTGCTGCTTGCAGCTTTCTCAAGAACTGTGGATCCAAACACTTCATGCTTGACACTGACTGCGCAGCATTATCAAAATATTGTCATTAAACCTCAAATTAGCTGACACCTCGTTAGTTTTTATTGCATGTGTGGGCAGTCGAAAACAAATGATTTACAGACTGTAACAACCGTCTGCAATGTTAGTTTAAGCCATTTTCTCTCTCGTACGTGGTCGTTAAAGTAACCCGAAAATATAAAACTGCTGAATGAATGTTAGATGGCGCATGGTGTAACATTACATTGCCATGATAGCAGCAGAGCAGAAATTACTTTTAACAATGGGGTGATGAAGAAACATTTAGAAATCCAATTAAAAGTGACAACGACTAGCAGAAACATGTTCTGCCTGTTGATAATCCTAATATAAAGACTTTGGTGGGGACAAAAAACACACAGCACACCGTTTTCTTGGTGTCACTGCATCTTGACAAAGCAGTCCGGCTTCAACGTTTTCATTTCAAGTGCTGGTGCAGAGCATGCCATGATAATGAATTGGAAACTGCGTGGACACTGTGCATGATAGTATATACATAATCCTGTTACATGTAATCCGTTACTGTCCTAAACCTGGTTGTTATCCTCTGATGAGATATTTACAATTTTCAGATCTTACAGAGCACTACATCATTCGGTCTCTGTCTAAAGTACTCCCAAAATTTAGACAACCGTAGGCGGCATTTCTTAGCTGCATCTTCTTCTCCAGCAGCAGCCATCTTTGATGCACGCCATTGTCGTAATCAGTCACATCAGTAACGTGGATGAGTCCCATCTCCTGCTGCTACAGAGCGTCTGTTTGCCTGTTTATTCAAAACATGTTTATTCAATGTGTCCAAATTACACCAAATTCAACACTGCACTTCCTTGGGTTCCCAGGGATACATTTGTCACATTTGAAGTCAATCAGATGAACAGTTCTTAAGATACATGCAGACAGATAGAGATTCTTTGCTTTTTGGTTTGACTTATACTTTGTTTTTTTAAAAACTATTTCACACAAGCTCCTCTCTTGTATGTTTGTCAGTCCCACTGCTGCACACCTGTCTGTCCATTTCATTGCCTCATTTTTTTCTTCCCATATTCTCACAGATCTTCTCGCTTCAAAGCCTCCAAATCAGAACTGGTGAATTCTCTTTGTCCGAGGGTTATTGCATCATTGTACCGTCATTTAATTGCCATCATTGTGAGATTCTGCTCATAATTCAGTCTTTTTTTTATGTGAAGGATATGAATTAGCATACATTCTACTATGTTCTCAGTTCCTCCAGAGATTTTTTTTACACACAGTGTGATCAAGTCTTTCAGTAGTATCATTATTTTTGCCCAAATTCATTTGCCGTCATTGGTCGCTCACAGAGTTGGGACCTTGCTTGAAAAAGTATCTAATTTTCATCCACACACAAAATGTAGCCCCTAGTATGAATTAGAACAGAATAAAATACAATGAAACAATGTATACAGCCACTTATATTCACCCAGAAAGGATGTGCAGAATCCAATATCAGGTTAAAGTTCACTGTCATTTATTTATGGTGAGAGGCTGAGGGTGCTTCAGGGCATCTCACAGCCTGAGGGAAGAAGCTGCTCTGTATTTTTAGTTTGTGAATTTTCGTTTGTGACGTTTCCAGTGAGGATGCTTTCTATTGTTTCTCTGTAAAAGTTAACAAGAACTTGGCACAGGGATTTTGCTCTCTTATGTATACAGCCATGTCTGACTTTTCCTTACCAGGGTGGATGGAGATCTTTGTGGAAAGTTATGGCAATTATCTGCCATTCAAGCAGAACATCAATAGCAAAAATGTAAAAAATAAAATGATGAACACTTCACCACCTCATTTTGTTTCTATAATTACACCGCCATCAACAACTAAAAGACACAGACATCACAGAAGCATTTATGCAGTTTCAATTTCATGACTGTTATGGGCTTTAAACTTTTGATACATTATTGTTAAAGCAGTTACAGCACAAACTAGGGTTGGGTATCTCATGGATTTACTCCATTTTTCACAGCAGAGTTGTGTGAAATGCTAATAACCACAGATAGATGTTACCAGCAGCAACACTGAGCTAAGCTAACGTTAGCTATATCCATAGCAGTGGTGGTCTCTTGTCAGGTTTCTTGAATATGTTGGAGTTTACTGAGG
Organism: Lutjanus campechanus; assembly: GCA_027495735.1. Taxonomy (NCBI): domain Eukaryota; kingdom Metazoa; phylum Chordata; class Actinopteri; order Lutjaniformes; family Lutjanidae; genus Lutjanus; species Lutjanus campechanus. Next base: position 59,221 of record JAJHUR010077786.1, on the reverse strand, counting down.
CTACTTTACTGTAACAGTAGAGTACTCTGTACCTGTAAACCATTTTGCAACATAACATTTGCTAAATTGAAGTGATTGTTGCAAGACTCATGTTATTTATGCTATTTACCTGCTATTTAGAATAATGTTAGACTGATGATTTAACAAGACAGATGCATTAGGAGATGGAAAGACATGCATGCATGCACACATACATTTCTATTGGTGCAGACCATTGATACATACATAGAGATGGACAACAAGACAGCAACATGACTTTTGAATTCCAAATTGTGTAATCTCTCATGATAAATACCAAACCAAGAGATGAATGCATTCATCCTGTTATTCTGATATATTTTTTAAATGTAATAATATCAAAATGTACATGTTGTAAATTTTAATTGTGTATTTATCAATATGCATGCCATCACATAAAGTAAGCTGTAATGATTGCATATGTTCACAGCAGTATTTTTCAGTAGGTTAATAAGCATCAGTGATCCCATTCAAATTTTAGATTATTTTTTTGTAAGATTATAAACAAGTTATTTTAACATGAATAATAACAGGTTTCCTCCATCATAAAAAGTAATCATTGTTTATGGGAAAAGGCTGGAAATGAGTAAAAAAAATAATAATAAAACCAAAATGTTGAAAACATTGATTGGTACTTGTAATAAGTACTTTGTGCCAAGAGAGCTCTAGCCCAAAAATTCAGTGAGTTATAAGTGCAACTACAGAAGGTGTTGCAACCGTCAATTATCTACTGATTAGAACCATTTAGTTTAATTACTGGTATTTTAATGTGAGAAAATTAATGGAGCAACAATATTCCAGTAGCAATTTCTGTGCAGTCAAAGTGACAGCATATGGCTGAAAAAGGTGAAAAATGATCACATTTTCTTTGCCTCTTGTATAATTTATATATGTGTAAAAACATTTTAAATGAAAATACAGGAAAAGTCAGACAAAAGCAGCATTGTATTTTTTAACCAAAATGACCACCTTTGCCATTGTAGTGTTAATATAAAACTAGCACGAGTGAAAATGATTCCTTTGGAATTGCAATTTTGGAACAGATTCTTATTTTGAAATGGTTCTTGATGTCTATCCCTAGAACAAAACCTTATTAATAAATCCTGTAGCAATAGCTCCAATTTTTTGGAGAAAATTAAGGCAGCATGACAAGTTTCTCTTGGTTCTGTTCATTCTCTCATCACAGTTTAAAGCACTCAGCTTGCTATAAAACCTCCTCTTAGTACCTAACACTTCGGTGGCAGTAGGGCCAAGTCTGAGGGTTATGCAATACTGTCTCCATCCATGCTGTAACTGAAAACAAAAGACTGCAGCTCCACTTAGTGGTGGCTCATGGGAGTTGCATTATGATGGGTTCACAGACGGTCACAATTTCACAAATTGATCGTAACAAGCGGGGGTGTTTTAGAACTGAGCAAAATACAAGTGTTTGCTCCTTCCACTCTCAAGCTGACACTCTCTCCCACCACCTTCACCATTTGTCTTTCTTTATCTTCTCCTTCATCTCTTTTATTAACCGTCTCGCTGCCCTTTCTCTCTTCTGCTACACCTGTATAAAAGTTTGAAGGATGTAGGAAGTGTGATCAGCTCCCTGTGACGCAGGGGCAGTGAAACTGTTCGAAAAGGAGCAGATAACAAGCTGACATTGCCTTACTGTTCCTGTGTGAGTCAGACACAGGAAGAAATCACTGACCACCCTGACTGTGTGCCACTGACTGTGTGAGTCACAGAGTTTGTTTAGTGCATCTTAACGCAGTATTCTTAGAAATAAAAGATTCTTCCTGAAAGGATGAGGTTCTACCCAGAACAATTTGCTAGACTAGAAGTTCCTTTAACCCTTTTCATTCAAAGAACCCTTTATGGAAGAAAGAGTTCCTTTAAGTTTTTTCTATTTTAACATTGGTAATTGTAACATAGATTGTTGAAATTGTGGATTATGTTTTTTTGCCTCATCTGTAGAATACAATATGGTTTTTCAGAGAACCCTCAGTGAAACCCTTATAATATGTCTTTTTAGGCTCTCCTTGGAATATGAAAGGATTCTGGGTAGAACACAAATGGTGGGTTTCCTTGGAAGAAGGAAATAAAATATAGAATAAAAAAGTGTTCTGGGTAGAAGCCCTGTGTGGGTTCTAGATTAAAGGAGAAATCACAGCACATCATCTCACAGCATTCATCAATCCCTGAAGTGTATTGTTGATTATGCTCCTCACGCACTGAACTGTTCCGTGTTCCTCAGATCTTTGGCAGCGAGGCCAGAGAAGAGGAAACAGAGGTGTGGGTCGTGGACATCGCCTATGACGAGATCCCCGAGCGCCACTACAAGGAGTCAGAGGTGAGGCAAGTCAAGTCGCTGACCTCAGGACACAGGGTGAATGAATCCATGCAGACATGGCAGAAACAGAGGAGAGGTGGAAAGAAGGACGAGAACAGAGGAGAGAGTGTGTAGATTAATAGAAGAACAAAGAGGGGAGGGGGGACTTCAATAAAAGAGAAATGAAGGGAAGGGATGGCGTGTGAGCTGATAAACACACTAGCGTGTTATCTGTCTCTAGCAGCACCAGCTCATTTTTGACCACCAGCTGGCCATCTGCCTCCTCTGAGTGATGGAAAGGCGTGTTTATGTGTGGGGGAGGTGATGGACATTAGCTGTGGTGATTTGACATTTGTATGCGTGTGTGTTCACCCGTCTATCAGGGTGTGATGGTGATAAAAAGCTGGCTATTAATAACCAGGAGGGGTCATGATGTCAGTGCAGTGGGGTTTTATTATTGACACCCCCACTCACACACACACACACACATATACACACACATATACACACCTCCCACCAGGCTTTATGGTCTTCTGCTTTTATCCGCCCAGAGCTAAGAATAGCACAGAGATGTCGTCCAGAGCTAAAAGTGGATGTCACGTGTGACGGCTGCTGTAAATATCATTGGATTTTGAAGACGGATGTGTTTTGGATACACCAGTCACACCTGACAACACATCACAGACCAGTGTCATACATGAACGAGCCACAGTGTACAAGCATGTTCAGACACCTCAAAAACATCAATGCACTTATATACTTATGCATGTTTTTTTTTGTTTTTTTTTGCTGTATGTGATGGACACTGACACCACCAAGTTTCCTCATACAAAGATAAAAGATAAAAGATTATGGTCACAGACATTTGTGTTTCTCTCTCTTTCTGGGCTCATTTATTAAAAAAGAGAAAAAAGAAAGAGGTAATAATAATAAACACTATTAATGTAGCACCTTTCATAAACAAATCACACCTGAAGGTGCTTTACAAAGTGAAAAGAAAAGGCATCTCCCTATTTATCATCTATGGATATTAAAGCAGTCTCTTCAGCATTTCACAGGCTTTTTTTTTTTTTACATTGCTGCAGCCTAAAATGCCTGATTTCACAGTAGCTTTTCTAAAGAAAAATGCAAAAGAAAGTTGAGATTCTTTTTTTGTTGTAGAATTCATTTAAACTCAAATGCAACTTGAACCAGGGAGAGTAAAATGGCACTCTGTGTTTCAAGTAACCTTACCAATAAGTCTCAGTATTACAAAAATTAGAATCAAGTGTGCTTTATTTGTAAGAAGCTAAATCTTTTTGCAGCTCAAAACAACAAACACAAAACTGTAAAATGCAGTATAAAAGTGCAAAGAACACTGGAAAATATTAAAGGAGAAATATGTATATTTTAGTTAGTTAGAGTTAAAAATTAATGCAGAATATTTGCCAAATGACTAAGTGTCTGTCTATGAATCATAAACAGTTTCAAAATAATAGGCTTAGCTTCAACCATAGATTGTATATTAAAGAGGTATTCAGCCGATGTAATATACCATCTATGTTTCTAACTAGCTATTTGGATTACAGTACTCATTTTTGAAGTCTGTGGTCTTGCATATTTCTCCTTTAAGGTAAAACAGTAGTTAGCATGTTATGTTATAAAAATGTTCTTTAAGAATGGTAAGTTCTCATTAGCATTTCTCATCTTCACCCTCTTTGTCTGCCAAGAAAATTTGTGACACATTTTACACACAGACAAATGCAACAGGCCTCTCCCACCTCCACTGCAAGAGCTTTCCCAGCGGGGTTGTGTATCATCCCCGCACACCATCACAGTCAGACTCATGACCCCAAGACAAATGAGCGCTACGGCATAATAAGTCTATAGGGAGCAGTGATTAATGCACGTAAAGCTTGTGATTAGGGACTCCTACTGTGCAGCCTGGCTGCACTCTGCAGGAAGCTCGTAATGAACGCAGGTGATCGTGTCCTATAGGCAGGTGTGTATGTGTGTGTGTGAGCGATAGAGTCATAGAGATAAATTCAGGAAAACAACATTTTAATGAGGTAACAGTTAACCTTATCCTCTAAGAGGATTTTTAGTATCGCTGTTTTGCAGACACATTAATTCAAATGTTAAAAGAAATAATGACAGATCTTTGTTCTTTAGTTTTGACCATATTTTAGCAATCGAAATTGTTTGTTTTAGTCTAGTTTTAGTTTAGTAAATATACTAGTTCATTAAAGCTACAGTAGAAAACAGGCTTAGTTAAAGTGTAATGCATTTTTTAAACATTTCTTTAGATACTCATTATACTGTAGAAGAATCATCATTTAACCTGTTATTAACATTAACTACATATCGGCTCCTTTTTCCCACCATACGTCTAGTACACATGCATTTTTCTTTGTTACACTTTTTCATTTTACAGTTTAAGGACAGCAAACCTTTGCACTCATTATCTTTAGCATCAGTCTCTCAATTAATGGCCTAAGATCAATAACTCTGGGCCAGTCATTTATCATATCTAACTACAAGAAACAGGAAAGAAGAAATCTGACCAAGGCACCAGGAGGGGCGAGACATAGGAAGGGTCAATTGTGTGCTTATAACCTCCCTACTGCACAAACTGATCAGTTCTGACTGGATCTCTTCCCAATTCACGCCTCCCAAATATTGTTGTCTACATTTTATTCATTGACAAAAGTGCCAGTAGATTCCGTCATAGTTTTCAACATCAATCATAAATTAATTTTATTTTCTTCTCTTTGTCTGTAAAAAAGTTTGTTGAAAAAACTACAACATAAATGAATGTAGTCAACAAAATTAACACCATCATGAGGAACAGTTTCTTATTTTTCCATGGCTTTGCAGGACCTGAGGTATTTTAAGTCAAAGAAGACCAACCGAGGCCTCCTGCAGGAAGGATGGATCAACACCCAGGACCCCATCATGTGCTCCTACAAACTGGTCACAGTCAAGTTTGAAGTCTGGGGCCTGCAAACACGAGTGGAGCAGTTTGTACACAAGGTCAGGAGATTTTTTTTTTTTCTTTGTGGGGACAAGTTGTAGACTCTCAGAAATACCCTTTCTTTACTCAGTCAAACTTTCTGACCTGTGTAGATGGGTGTCAGTGCCGGGGGCTTTTCATTTTCTGCTGTGGAAACACAACAAGTTGGCCATGAACCAAATCAGATGTTCCATTATCGCCTTCTACAATATCTGCCGTGTTCACATCCTACAGATTGCCTTGCACCACCTCCCTTTACCTTGGCTGAACAGTTTAAACCTCATATCTCCTATTTCCCCAAATCCATTTCGCCTAGCTCTCTGCAGCATCTGTCCCTGGGGTGAACTGTCCCTGTCCTCTCCTTGCCAGAGGCAGGCACACACAGACACACACACACACACACACACACAGAGGTCAGGGTCATTACTCACATGGTACCGCCGGGAGTGATTCATATTAACACACACTCTCATTCCTCCAAGGGTGAACGGAAACATTTAGAAGTTTAAATATGTTATGAAACTCACTGCAGCCTTCAGAGTTAACTCAGTCTGAGTCACATCCTCTCTCCTTAAACTTCCTTTTGTCCCTCTTTACCTTTGTCCCTCTGTCATCTTGCATCTTTTGCTTCCTTTTCTCTCTCCTGTCTTCTAATTCTGCACAGGTGATTCGTGATGTGCTGCTTTTGGGGCACAGACAGGCCTTTGCCTGGGTGGATGAGTGGATCGGTAAGTCTGCTCATGAAACATGGGTTAGTTTTGTGTGTAGACACTCATTCATCTCAAAATTGAAGTTTAATAAATATTGCAAATGTTTGATAATGAGGTAAAGCCCTGAACATTTTTGTTAATGGCCTGTAGAGACAAAGGGATGTATAGGCAAGCGGCCAATGTGTATATACAGTAGTAGTATACCTCAAAGAAATGATTATAAAAGGGATACAGCTAATGAAATGTCTTTAAACGGTTTGCACAGACATCTTTATGTACAGCATAAACCAAAGTATCAAATTTGATTTGTTATTGTCTCTCAAATAGATTGATTATTAGATAGGTTAACTAATTACAATTAGCTAACAATTTCCACTGTTTATTAGACTACTTTCTATCAACTTCACATCAATTTGTGTTTCTTTGGCTGCTTATTTTCATCCCCAACACATACATAATAAATACAAGTAACCGTGGTTGGGATTCACGGTAACCAGGTGATTAATTAAGTATAAGCATATAGCCAACAATGTTTCACTGAAGCAGCTTTGTCATACTCACAAATTAAACAGTCCTCTCAGTCCTAAGCGTGTAACACCTCCATCCCAACAGACATGACCATGGAGGAAGTCAGAGAGTACGAGCGTGCCACACAAGAAGCCACCAACCTAAAGATCGGCACCTTCCCCCCTGCCATCTCCATCTCAGAGACCCCCCTGCCATCCAGCACCCGCAGCGGCCCTAACAGCGCCCCATCCACTCCCCTCTCCACAGAGGCCCCCGAGTTCCTGTCAGTGCCAAAGGAGCGTCCCAGGAAGAAGTCAGCCCCAGAGACCTTGACTCTGCCGGATCCGGGCCGCAGGGATTCAATCTTCAAACTGCCCAACTTCTTCTCCTGGAACTCCAGTCCGCAGCCAGAATGAGAGCGGGGCTGTGCCACTGGTGAACACCCTCGACCCGTGGATCAGTGGAGGATGCCTGCCCAGCACATCCCACAATGCCCCCTCAGCCGGCTGAAGTGAAGGAGACTTTTCGCTGTCCTGGTGATCCCAGCCCCTTCAGCAGATTTGCCGGTGTCACAGCAAAAGTTAACAGCTCTCAGACTGCCTTTACAGGTACAGACAGGCAGCCTGATCTCCACAGCAAAAAGTCCTGCGAGGTGTAAAGGTACAGTGCGTCCCCATTGAGCGTCAATCAAAAAGCAGCTGGAGGCTCCTCATTCGTCTCAGAAAACAGACAGCCAGCACCATGCACCAGACAGTATGGAGTCCAATTAGTCCGACTGAGTGTAGCGTACATTCCTGAAAATGTTTTATCCCACAGAGCATCACCTTACTTACATCCAAGCCCAGGGTGTGTTGAGATCCAGTCACTGCACATAAACTTTACGTGTACAGAATTGGTTTTTCATTTGGCTTTACCTTTAAGCATCAGAGTCCCTGGCTTTGTTAACTGGAGCTTGTGGTTTGACGTATCTATTTGTGTGGTTGGGACTTTTTCACAGATCCTTGATGGCCACTGTATCAGTTGAGTATTATGGTTTTCATAGTCAGGTGTATGGCGGTTGTGTATTCTTGTATATACAGCAGTATGAGCATTATTTAACCAATAAAATGTCTTCAAGTACTTTGAAATGATTATCATATCCAGTGATGATGCTGCTATGAAATTGCTCTTGTGTATTTTAAATGGGAGGACTCTCTATCCTCTTTACGTGTTTGTTTATTATAGTGAGTTCTGTCAGCCACAAAGTCTGTAAACGACTTCTGTAACTGCATGATTTTGACTCCAGAGGCTGCGTTGAAATATTTGTGAATTCAATGTTCTCTATGCTTTCTTTGTAATCTGGTCCTCACACTTGATGTTGTGTTTTAACAGGCTGGTCATGTGGTTTGCATGTTTTGCTGCTTTATACATTTCAACTGTATTCATTTTTCAGTCATACTGTTGATGAGTTTTGTATTCAGTAAATGAAATTAAATCCTGTTGTATCTATAATTGTGTGAGGAGTCTTTGTTAATACCATTTATTTCCATTGAATTTTACATAACCTTTTAAAGCAAAGAAATGCATAACCTAAAGTAGTTCAGAATCCAAAAATATTTACCAAAATTTAATTTAATACAAAATATTTCAGATCCATGTAAGAGCAAGACTAGCTTGATGGACTAACATATGTATTTTATTCTATTTTAACTTCATATTTTTTACTGATCTTGAATAAATGCAAAATTACATTACATCAGTGTAATGCCAACATTAAATCATCTGTATGACCTCAGATATTTGCTTTCATTTTGAACATGTGTCAGATTCCAGGCCTGTTTAGTCTGGCCAGTGAGAGCTCACAAAGAATATAATTTGCGCAATATAAATTTATGCTGCTTTATGGAAGTACAGTGTCCATAAACCACATACCCCAGAATGCATCCAGATTTTGTTATCCGCAGAAGGTGTTAATGTGCTAGATGAGTGTACACAAGATAGCATCTCAATATCATATAGCTGAACAGCCAAGCAAAATGTCCAAGAAAAGAAAAGTTGACGCAGAGGGACGGCATTTTAGAGAGAGATGGGAGAGCGAATACATCTTTGTCCTTAATAGGGACAAGCCAGTATGGCTTCTTTGTAATGAGGCAGCAGCAGTGCCTTCGGAATAAAATGTACGGTGCCACTTTGACATCAAACATGGAGCCAATTATGCCAACCTTAGCCGCCAAGAAAAGCAACAAAAAATCCAATAATGAGAAGGCCGCCTGTGTATGCTTGCAAAAGTTGAAAAAAATGAATGCAATGAATGGCAGGTTTATTGCGGCTAAAGAATTCGACTAAACCTGAAAGTGTTTTTTAGAGCCAGTCCTGATCTCCATGGGGCCCTAAGCAAAATTCTGCTAAGGGACCCTCCAAACTGACCAGAGAGCCACGTCAATCATTTTCCACACAGCCACACCCAAGTGCTTCCACTACAGTCCTCCCTCCCTAGTTTGCTCCATCAGTCTGTCAAAGAATAAGTAGATCTATTAAGAACACAATGAGGTACAAAAAAACCCAATATTTATTGAATATAATATGTTTGTGTAGAATCTTCAGATAAGTGAATATTGGCATTAAAATAAATAAGAAATTTTAGAATACATAGATGTAGAAAAACTAAAGCATAACACGGAGCTTTGGATGCTGCCTGGTGATTAGTCAGTTAATTGATTTTAAATTCCATATTTAATCAGTCAGTCACTGTCAATCCACTAATTTCCATCTTTAATTAGTTCAGAGGTGTACTCGGTGGTAGTCTTTAACTAAGCACAGTTATATTAAGTACTGCACTTATTTTATACTTTATTTGAGTTCCATTTTATCCAACTTTATGCTTCTACACTACATCCCAGAGGGAAATACTACACTCTTTTCATCCACAAAGCTGAAAAAAGCCGTTTTCTGACTTTTTAGCCATACATGGTTTTCACATTACAGTGACACTACAGACATTTGATGATCTTATAGACCATGATGGATTGCTGTGAATTAGCGGCGATGCCCAGCTCACAGGAGAAACCGGATGTAGCTAGTTACTGTAATTACCCAGCCAAAGAGAGAAACCAGGTGCAGGCAGTGATGTCCTGTATGATGGCCTGAGGGGTCTACTACGAGGGAAGATTAATGTGTTAGCGAGCTATGTTGAGTCTAAAGCCAGGATTTTCGGTATTCGAGGTTGTTAATAGATAGTTGTTAGATACAGATTATAAACTGAGGGAAGACATTAAAAATGAAAAGTTGCTGAGCTGTATGTTCGTAACATCGCCGAACGAATCCGTATAATGTAGAAATCTAACATAGTGTCACAGCAGCATGAACTGTGCATCGCGCTGTCATGGTAACCAGAGGCTAGTTTTCATTAACAGTCCCTTTGTCAGATGTTTAAAGTCCCCCTAGAATAATACAAATAATATAATACACACAATGTTAGAATAGTTTAAAACACACTACACTGTGGTAAAAACAAACAAAACAGTCAAACATCAATCCACTGGCTGCTTTCAGTGAATCACAAACATTGATGTACCTTCTTGTCAAAGCACCACAGAGAGCTCAGTCTTTATAAAAAGTTTTATTTAAAAATAATGACCTGAAAGTTACAGTGTTGGACAGACATGTAGGCACAACCACAGCCACATTTAAGAGTTTCACTTAGCAGGAGACACTGAACTCTTAATGAGCAGTTCATTTGGCCTGTAGTCAACCACAGCACATAATAAATATTAGACTCAAGTGTTCATGTTTTTATCTATACACATACGACCACAATCAAAGCACATGTTGCTGAATACTCCGCTTCCAATTTAAAGAGACCGTTCACCCCAAAGTCAGAAATGCATATTTTTCCTCTTACCTGTAGTGCTATTCATCCTTCTAGATTGTAAATTGTTTTGCCCAGTTTTGAAGATATTGGCCGCAGATGTCTACCTTCTCTCAAATGTAATGGACCTAGTAAAAAATAACGTGGCTATGGTAGACTCTACTGTAGACAGAAAGGAGTTTGTGGATTATCCAGAGTGACCAGGTCATGATTCTGGAAAGAGACGCTGATGTAAAATTTTTCAAATATATTTATATTTTTTTGTGATTTGAGCACCACAAGACGAGTGTCATCTAGTTTTACAATATTGGACAGAAATAAATATGTATTTTTTATTGGGGGTGAACTGTCCTTTAAACTGAATAAAATGTGAGTGAACAATGGCAAAGTTATAACTGGTTAATAAAAGTCGGAGTTTAAAATGTGCAAAGTTCAGTTTAAACATTACATGTTATGATGACAACATCATCATTTAAAAGCAAACGTCCATAAACCTTAGAAACCCTGATATAAAATAAAAAATTTTTAAAATTGAATGCTTTGACAACACAAGGTGTAATGACAGCACAAAGACAAATAAAATAAGGGTATTTTTCCCCAACGTTATATGTAAACACAATAAAAACCACCACCAAACGCGATAAATGTGTGAAGTGCAAGCAAATAACAAGGCATGAGTCTGTTTTTTCGCTGTGCGTGATTGTGCCATCATTACTTTTCTTCCTTCATTATCTTTTCTCTAAGTCTTTGTTGAGGCTGCTTGTTGTCCGCCCCTCCCTGAGGTTCTGCATGGCATTGAGGAAAAATTCATACCAAAAAAAGGTGAAGCCTGTTGACAAAGCTGCCTTCACAAGGCTGGGTGAGAGGCCTTTGAAGAAGCCTCGAACACCCTCCTCTTTGGCTATTTGAACCGCACAGTCCAGCAGGCCTCTGTAAGTCCGCACCTGCATGAGAGAGACAGCAGATAATGCTTAAATATCAGAGGAGGGAAGTAATAAAGTACAAATGCTTTGTTACTGTACTTAGGTTTTTATTTTTATTCACTACATTTTTACACAAATATCTATACTTACAACAAGTTTTAGTTTTAATGCATTTGAGGGAAATAATTAATTATTTTTTAGTTTGCATCATCATTAAAATGAAATATCAGTATTGGTTCAAAATGCCGATATTTCTGTCAATAAGTTGACATTTTGTTTATGCTCACATGACACCAGTATGTCTGTGGCATGGATGTTTTTTGAAGTGTCCTAATGGGACATCAAAGTTGCTGTTTGCAGTGATCAGTATCAGTCATGTGAGGAGGAACCAAATCACATTCTTTCACCACCACAAATTTAATTTACCATCTAATCAGCCTTCAACCCTGTCATTACAATGAATTGGTGAAGAACAAAGAGAAAGAAAAAAAAACTATCAGCAGTAGTTTTCTTATTTTCCCCATTTTGATATGCACTGTATTTTATTTTGAGAAGTGTTGCATTTCATTTGGAAAAGTACTGTATTTTATTTTGAAATAATAGTTTTTCACTAAAATCTGTGCTCCAACTCATGAAACATGTAGTGGCAGAGCTTACCTGTCCAAAGTGAACTCTGGCTGCCTCAAAGCCGCCCACCTGGAGTCTCTTCTTGAAGAGGTCGAAAGGGTACGTGATTGTTTTGCTGATCATTCCAGCTCCGCTGCCACAGATCAGGCTCCTCAGGTTTCCTTGAGGAGGGAGAAAAGTCACCAGATTCAAACCGTGAATATATGTTTTATTTTCTAACCTAATATTTATTGGCACTGCAATTCAATCAAGTTGATTTTACATTGGCATACAATTTATTATGAAATATATTTCCACATCCTCACACTGTACTTTTCATCTCTTCCTCTCTTTTTATTTTTGACTGAACTAAGTTATAAGAACTGAACCCCACCACCACCCTTCCTTTAACTGGGGGGCACTGACCAACTATATGTTAATCGAATAATCGGTTTTAAGAAGAAAAGAAAAACAGTCAAAATTCTCAGATTTCAACACCTTAAATGTGAATATTTTCTGGTTTCTTTACTCCTTTATGATAGTAAACTGAATATGTTTGGTTTGTGGGCAAAACAAGACATTTGAGGACGTAATCTTTGGAAAATACTGATTAACATTTTCACCACATTTTTTAGACTCTTTAAAAAATCAACAGATTAATCAACAATGAAAATAATTGTTAGTTGCAGTCCTATTATAAACTGAAAGACTCTGTTTGGCATTGGAGATAGAAGAGAATGAAGAGAATAATCTTAAATTGCAATGACACTGTGTTTCTTTGTCTCAACCTTACTGCAGGTCACAGTACGAGAATATTATACATATAAGTATTAGAATGTATTGTAATAATAATAATATTAGAGTCTGAAAATTAGGTACCTGTGTAAAAATGTAGATATAAGTTTTTCCCAATGATAACATGCAACTAAGGATGGCATTATTTGTAAATAATGTATTTTTATTTGGGTGCATCCCTCATGTGCATAATGTGGTGTAATAAATGTGATGGGTGGGATGATGACTTTGATATCCACTGACCTCCAGAGTTTCCAGCTGTGGAGGGTGGAGCCAGCAGCTTTTTAAAGACATTGTAGGTGAAGAACTGTAGCCCCGCGTAAGGAAACACTGCCAACAGTGTTGGAGACAGGCCGCGGTAAAATGTCAGCACTCCCTCAGAGCGGCACATCGTAGACACAGCATGTCGCAGGTTGTTGTACACCTGAGAAGACACATGAAGCAGAATACATAATACTTTTGGTGGGGAACATAAAATGAAATACATAATAATAAAGAAATAAACAACTTTTCCCACTTCCCAGCAGTAAATAACAATAGCTCCTACTGATTAAATTAATTCAATTAAAATTGTGATGATGTGACGTTTATTGAGGTCTGTACCAAACAAACATGTTTTCTTTCATCTGGAGAACAAGACTTTTAGCCCAGGTCATCTCTGCAGCACTATAGTACCTTGTTTTAAAGCTGTTTTCTCATACATTTTTCCTTTTTCTAAACTCCACCAAAAAAAAAGGATTGAACAGCCTCCTGTGTGCACAAATCACACACGCAGGTACAGTACAAATCTCAGTACAGTGATTTTCTGTCTTAACACAGGTTGACAGATTTTTTAAATTTTTTTATAAAATAAATCAAAACAACTAGAACTAAGAGAAGAAATTCTCAACTACTATCAAGAACCCTCTGACAGTTTCGGTATATCAGCAGCGTTACCTTGGGTTCTCCCTGAGCTGCAAAGCGTGTCCGCAGTGTGTCCAGAGGCTGGCAGACCACTGTAGCAGAGCAGGCAGCCAAACCGCCACACACGAAGTGAACTCCTGCCGTCTGGCTGTCATATGGCGTAGTGTTGTGCGCCACCTCAGTCAGAAACTCAAAACTGGCAAACTGCAAAGCACACATACACAGTTTTGTGTAGATACAGGCATGTTTTCAAACTTGTGTGAGTGTGCAGTTTACAGGCGCTACCTGGACAGCCCCGTAGCAGATGGAGAGGAGCTGTGCCGGGATGTGGCCCTTCCAGAAAGCAGCGAGTCCCTCCTCTGAATGAATACAGCGGGATGCCTGAAATAATCCCCAGTACTTCCCTTCCGGCCTCTTTGAAGACACTTTCTCAATCTGCAGCTGTGGGAAGCAGAAATACTGATAAACATACAGGAGGCAAGCAGCATGTTTAATTGAGAGTTCAGTTCCTAAAAAAAAAAAGCAAGGAAGCCAAATCATCCACTGATGGGAAATGTGATTTAACGCTACTTTGTGTGGAAGTGACTACAATTGCATATACTGGTTTCAATATTGGAATATAAGGTATAAATTTCACTGCTTAAAATGTGGAAAATATTGAACAATCACTAGTATAAACAGGATTTGATTCAGATATCTCCCAAATCATGAATCCGCAGTCAGTACACAGACACTTTGTTACCTGAAATCTGATTTTAAGCACGTCAAGGGGGCTGATGAGGGCTCGAGTGACCATCCCAGCAGCTGACCCAGCCAGGGCTGCCTCCTCTGGGGAGAGGGCTGCACCCTGAGCGTTTGGGTCATAGCCCACCATGTCTCCACCACCTCTGATCCCTGTTAACACCACGGACAGGAATTATGAATAACGTGCACAATATAAGCTCAATTAAAAGTACGCTTTTATTCACTTTTAAGAAATATTGTTTGAAAATACCATAGATGCGCATCAAACACAAATATGGCCCTGAATTATGTGTTAAATCTTGCCCATCTTCAAGCCAAATATCTATCTATAAGCCAAGTTTCACAGCTGAGAGTTGGCAGCCTTCCTCTGGCTACTAGCAGATTCAAAAACATTCAGGAGGAACAGAATGTGAAAAGTTTGTCAGATTTTCATTTGTATCACACTGCACACTATACTGATTTATGATTTTTCCATTAAAAAAACAAATCTTGAAATGCACCAGACAAGTCATAACAAAGACATCTCACACAATGTCAACTTGTAATTAAAATTTTCTTTTATTAATTTATTGCAGGTTCGCTCACTAAAGTCATCAAATTCATCACTTGTTTCATTCATCCTGCCACATTTATACAGTTTTACTGCAGACAGAATGAAGGAAATGAAATAAAGACAGAAGACAGAAAAGAGAAAACAGAGAGCGAAGCAAAGTATACTATCTTAATTCTAATTTATTCAAATACATTTTATTATTCTACTCCTCCTCTTCTTTTCTTATGAGTTCCTCATCTGTTTCTCAGCCAATAAGTACTTCTTTCCATTTCTTGTTTCTTTTCAACTGTTAGTTTCCATGTGTTTATAGATCAGTTCATCCAATTATGTGTAATTTGTTTTAATAGAGCGATGCATTTATGCAAATATCTATCTCCTTCCCTCTCTATTTCTGATGGATTGATATCCAACACAAAACTGGATGGTGGTTGTGGCTTATTTACATGAAAAATGTGCCTTTGCGTGCTTGTTCAACACTGAACAAAAGTAAAGAGATATGAACTGTTAGCCTCCTGTTCCCCTACATCCCCTCCAGCATTTGGTGCAAAAATGACATAATTGAGCCTGAATGATACTCAGTGACAACAGTCATAAACATTCATAAAGATTCCTTCCTGTTCAAGCAAGATGTCATGTAATGCTTATGAGGTCTTATGCACATCTCAACAATTAGCCTTATCGATTAATCGATTATTGGTTGATTACTACATTAATATTGTAATCAATTATTTGTTTTGAATCTTTTTTTGTAATAAGAAATGTCCAAATTCTCTGCACCAGAGATAGTTGATTGTTGAGTCTCATTCCCAGGATGTCAGGATGTCACAGTCATGTAGACACCCCAGTCTCAGCAGAACACATACACCAATACTTTGTTTTACACTTTGTTTTAGAGCTCAGCAACACTGACATCAAGTAGTCTGTTTTATTGTATGTTTGGCTGGTTCAGAGACTGCAGTTGCCTAACTTCTAGGAACAAATAACAAAATGTCTATCAGAAACATGTGACTTAGAAATTAACTGCTCTCCAGAATTTCTGTTGTTGAATGAAGATTCACGTTGGAACTTAAACCATTTCAAAGACAGCTGTGGCTATCAGCATGTACTGCTGCTAAAAAGTAGTCTGTTGACTATTATTTTGGATAAATTTTATTTGTTCCTGCAAACCTTATGGAATATACAATAAAAACTTGCTCAAACAAAAGAGACTGCAGTTGCTGGGGGGAGTCCAAATGCGTGAGACACGCGAATTAAGAGTGGAAGGAGGCCACAGAAACTGCTCATGTATCGGGCCCAGAATTTTGAGCAACACTCTTGTATATGAGGACCACATGAACACATGAACAGTCACAACATGTAGAGGACATGCACTGGGACCTTGGGAGTAGGCTAAGCTAAGCTAACAACAACAGAGCAGCTGTACAATTTGTACCGAGGCACAGGACTACAGCGGTGACACAGGCAAACAGACACTTACCTTATATTAATACGGTCATAAAAAACTACAGTCAGCTACAGCACTGACGCCCAACACGGACAGTCCACCACTGACCGGCTTAGGAACATCTTTCCATTGCACGCCAAAATTACTAATATCACTTCCGGGTCAGATCACGCGTACTATATTACTCAAAGAAGAAATACCGCTGAAAGATGTATCACTGCCTCAATTTTTGTGTCGCTCGTGCTCTAAATAAATAACTAACTAAATAAACAAATGAATTAATTAATAAATTAATTAATAAATAGGAAAACAAAAAACAAAAATAAACAAAATAACTGTATAGAGAACATAAAACCGCACAAGGGAAATGTAAACTGAACTGAACTTTAACCAATCACACTCCTCATGCCTAAACCCACCCAGAATCTAGCCAACCCAAACGACCCAACCCAAAGAAGACAACGAGTAGAAGCCAATCAGAGTCAGAGGAGGGCGGGCCATGACTTCGTTCTCCTGTGAAAAAATACGTACGTTGGGTGGCAGTATACGCCTGAAAGTTGGTATTGCAGTCCACCAGAAACACAAAGTAGAGGAAGAGGCAGGTTGATATCTTGCTGTGATCCTTCAGCTCTGAAAGCCTGTGTCGAGTAACGTCTGCTTATATCCATCCTGTGGGAGGATCTGCTGTGAATATTTGGCGTAAATTTTAGGTGAAATTTCACTGTTTGTTGTCGAAATGTGAGTCGCTGATTTAATCTGGCTTTTCTACCAACTAGCAACTAACAATATGTAGTTAACATCAACCCGTTTCTTTCTTTTGACGAGCATTTGTAACGTAATTTTAGGTTAACGTGATCCAACTTGACGCTAACTCGTCATAACATTACTGCTTACCTTAGTTACGTTGGGTTTCTGTAACTGAGCAGAGGCACACTAACTAGCTAAGCTAATTCATCATCAGTTAGCGTTAGCTCTTAGCTGTTAGTGTGTTGACAACAAGAGAGCAAAACTGTGTTACCGCTACATTATCTCTCGTTAACTCAGCGATAATCAAAATAACGTTATCTAAGTTAACGTTAAGCTAACGTTAGCAACATGACGGTAGTTACATGTGATGGAAATGGGGTTAATATATTTGTGTTGTTAATACATCACTAACTAAAAGACTGCTATGTTCTTGTGTTGTGTGTTAAATCTGTTGATTTGGGGTATCAGGTGACCTCTTGGTTGACCTGAGTTTGCCCGTGTAATCCCTCCTATCCCCCAGTGAATGAGCTGTGGGGAGCAGCCAGTTTGATGACAGCACAGGATTTTGTGGTTATTGTTGTCACACAAATTGTTCTGTCGTCTCTTGTCTGTCTGTCTGTCTGTAATGTATTTTGTGCCCAGGCTTGGAGCAGGACCTCAATCTGTTAATGAAAATCTTGCATTTAGTTTGAAAAACACCTGTTGTACTTTAACCACTCTGTGTGTATGTATGTACCAAATGTATGAAAAAGTCTTGTCTGACATTCACAGCGGGACAGGCCTCAGGTGTAACTTGGTATCAGCTATAATGGAGAACTCAACTGATGACTACAAGATCCAGTCTTTTGACCTGGACACACAGATGTTGTTGAAAACAGCCTTGAAAGGTTAGCATGTCACTGTAGACTTATTACTCATTTAGAGGAATTTCAGCACCATGTCAGTGTTGCAGACTTCAACACAAATAATCCACAAAACCTAAACAATAACTTTTGTTTCTTTCAGACCCAAGTTCAGTGAACCTGGAGAAGGTATCCAATATCATCATGGATCAATCTTTAAAGGACCCAGTGTTCAGCAAAGAGGCTGGACGCATCTGCTACACCATTGTGCAGGTCAGTACTGTTTCAGTTTGACTGGTTGTCTGTGTCATTGTCCATGTTAAAGGGTAACTTTTTAAAGTGGATGCTGTTTTCTAGTGTTTTTAAAAAAAAAAAATCTAAGTAACTAATGTGGGCAGCAATTTTTTAAATTTATTGAGCAAGACTCCCTCTGCAAAAATGTAATTTTAACTTGGTAATCCTCATGAAACGAAACAGAAACGAAATAAAACTAACCAAAAACGTCTTGGCGTGAGGGTGTGGCATAAGTGAGGGTTTATTTCTACAAAAAGAGTTGGTGATTGTTGGAGTAGTGGAAAGAGAAGCCAAGACATTTGTGGTAAACTTTAAGCCTGCTGACTGCAGCACACTCTCTCAATACTGGACCAATTTTTTTTAAAAAGAAAAAAGTTGCTCCCCATTAGTCACCCATTAGAAACAAAAACCTGGCAAAATAGTGTCCAGGATGAAAGATACTGAAGTTACCCCTGAGCTTGTTTGATCAAGACAGTGTACACCATCGACGCAGGGGGATTTTAGAAACCAGAGCAGGACTGAAATATCTGATTGAGTCTCTTTAACCAAATTCTTAATCCTCTTTGCTTATTGATGCCTAACTGGTAGTTAACACTTGTGCTACAGGAAGCTCTTAAGCCAGCTTACCAACACCACTGTGTTTCCTAACTCTTTGTCCGTACTGCATCTTTCATCTGACCTCTCTTGGTCACCTTGTTCAGGCCGAGGCCAAGCAGAGCAATGGAAGTGTCTTCAGAAGGAACTTGTTGAACCGACTCCAGCAGGAATTCAAGGACCGTGAGGAGACGAGGGGGCGCTCGTTGCAGGAGTGGGTGTGCTACGTCACGTTCATCTGCAACATCTTCGACTACCTCAAAGTAAGTCGCTGTTATTTCCTATCAACATGTTTCAACTTAATCATTTTATCACGGTCTTAATCGTAATCACAGAGCAACATTGTTAAATTACTCTGGATCAAAGCATCTGCAGAACAGCTTGGATGTGTCTTCTTTTAGGTGTGACCTTGTGATATCTTTGATTACATCTTGTGTTACACTGTACATGTGCCTCTGTAAAGTCTAGTAATATAAGTGTGTAGTATGTCAGTTGTGGGAAAATGAAACAGAAAGGTGTGGCCCTAGTTCACTTTCAGAACCACTGTAGCTTGACTCAGGTTTCATCCTTGAATTAATGGCCATTGTCGTTTTGCACAGGGCACCTCTTGTGCTGAGACAATGTGGGCTCTTTTTTCACTTGTGTGAAATTGGAGTCTGACACTTAATGACATGGTTGTCATGATGAAAGTTTCAGGTCTTGAACTCTCCGTGTATGCCTTTATGTTTAGGTGAACAACATGCCAATGGTAGCCCTGGTCCATCCTGTATTTGACTGTCTGATGAGGCTGGCCAAACCAGATGCACTAATGAATGAGGAGGAGGTAAGGAGTGGAGTTATTTTCCTTTTTTTTATGTTCTTTTTTTTTTTCTTTAGATGCATATTTGGTAAAATAGGAACCTTTTAAACACATAAGTATTTTTGGCATATATTGTGGCTCAAATCCCTGTACTCTTTGCACTGATCAAGGACAGTAATACTAATACTGATCGATATCATGTGGGGAAATTTGTCCCATTTTGAATATTAACGATCAATTCATATTTCGTGGGCGTCAGGTCACCTGCAATTGAAGCAATATTACTAATTTTTCTTTGAAAAGCCCACCAGTGTGAATGTGAGATCTCAGGTTACTCTCAAAGCAATTTCTTCAAATTTGGCACAAATTTTCATTTGCACTCGAAGATTAGCTGATTAGACTTTGGTGGTCAAAGGTTAAGGTCACCGTGACCTCACAAAATATGTTTGTGGCCACTCAGGAATTTACTAACTGGAAGAGGTCACTCAGTAGAGTGCAGATCTCTAGGCAGCCCGAAAAGAATATTTGGATGTAACATCTTTTTGTAAACAGCAACATTTTCATTAGTCAAAGTCAACATTATGGTCAATTCTACCATATGTTCAGGACGTAAGAGGATCAAAATGTCATTTAGTAACTGCCATTTAATTACAGATTTTTTGTCAGTAACTGTAACAGATTACAATTACATTTATTTTGCAGTTTAATTACATTTAACTACATGTAAGTTAGTTATTCCCCATCAGTGCCAGTAGGTAAGCCTTGTTTTTAGCCCAAGAGTTGTTTATGACTTGCGGCCCCTACCGGCTGGTTAAGAGGAGCGAGGAGCCGACAGCTGGTATTGGTTGTATATAGTTGTTTTTTTTTAACAACCATGACAATAAAATAGTACTTGAAACTGCGGTGATTGTATAGATCTTCTGTGCTGCTGTCGTGTGTGCTGCAACATCCATATTTGTGCACTTCAGTCCACCACAGGCTCATTGGTTTTGCTGATACTGAGAATCGGGGCGTTGTCGTTGCACCATGTGATGAAGCCCTCTATCAGTCCTCTGTTCTCCTCTGTAAAAATAGTCTCAGTGTGAAGTGAAGACAGCATGTTTCTCACTGGGAATTATTCACTGGAATCATACATGTCAACAAGTCTGCACATATTGCGCGGGTTTAGACAGACGTGGATTTAAGCTGCAACTTTACTGGTTGGCAGAGGCATACAACCGCAAGGTGGTAATTCAAGTTTTGCCTTCAGCAGTATGGCGTCTGATGCTGTTTTCTTATTGTATATAAAGTCATATGACTGATGAATAACCACAGATACCAAGTGTACAAAACTTTATCATCATTTTCTTAGAAAAAAAAAAAAAAAAAAAAAA
>JAJHUR010077786.1:0-38196 GCA_027495735.1 Lutjanus campechanus | reverse complement strand
ATTTACAACATACCATGACTTTTAGTGGACATGAAAAGTGCAAGAGAGATGTAAATTACCATAATTACAATACATCTTTTCAGAATATTCTGTAGAAAAGATCCTCTTTCATCTTAATTAGTGGGCAAAACTGTTGAATATCCTTTCTTTTAAAAATACGAGACAACAACAACAAAAGAACCGGATGAAATTTTTTTTTGTCTGAAAATAAAAAAATCCAAAACATTTTCTGGTGAAAAGTTGTTCAATCAGTTTTAATTAAATGTTTTTAATTGGACGTGCCAAGTTGCCAAGTAGTCAAATTTTAAGACGGCATTCAGTTTCACTGGGGCGTCTTCATTCTTCTTTAAGTCACTGACGTCTCCTCCACCTCCCTCTGCAGGTGGACTGTCTCGTGGTGCAGCTGCATCGAATCGGAGAGCAGCTGGAGAAGGTGAACAGCCAGCGGATGGACGAGCTGTTCTTCCTGCTGCGGGACGGCTTCCTGCTCCAGGAAGGCCTCACCTCCATGGCCCGTCTGCTGCTGCTGGAGATCCTGGAGTTCAGGGCTGGAGGCTGGTTGCTAAGCAGCACCGCCCACAAGTACTACTACAGTGAAATCTCTGACTAGGACCGTTGCGAGGACAAGGGTGCTGAGCAGCTGTTCTGCAGGTGCGTTAGCCAACCTTCAAGCACCTTGGATACCTCTCCTCCTTAGTCACCACTGATTATAAAACCAGCAACATCCTCCAGGAGATCAGTGGAGGGTTTTGTGAAGAGTGCAGTTCATAAACTGTAACAAGACTTTCATTTTGCTGGATTGTTCCCTGCGTTTGATAATATTACCAAGACATGGTGCCGTGGATGTGGAACGTGCAATAGTTCAGGAGTTGAAGTTCAGTTAACGAGGTTTAGCCACATTCAGGTACACTTTGTTTAAGGTTTGATTACAGCTAAAGAAGCTGAAGATATTTTTATGTTATTTTTTTTAATCTTGCAGGCATTCCTGTTTTGAGAAAACATTTCGAAGTCCAACTTATTTTTTATCAAATCCAAAGGGCTTGGAACAGACATTCCAG
This sequence comes from Lutjanus campechanus, assembly GCA_027495735.1. NCBI lineage: Eukaryota > Metazoa > Chordata > Actinopteri > Lutjaniformes > Lutjanidae > Lutjanus > Lutjanus campechanus. Next base: position 37,138 of record JAJHUR010077786.1, on the reverse strand, counting down.
TCAGATGCAAGCTGATTTGGTTTTTGCTTTACTTTTTTTTTATTGTTGTGTGACCAACTTTTTAATTTAATTGAAAATCAAGATTTTACTTATTTAGTTGAATATTTTAGCATAGAATTAATGGTTTGAAATGCAGTTCAGAGGAATTTTCTAATTTGTCCAGTAGGGTTCCTGTGTTACTGTTTGGTTACATCTCGTCATGTGAGGCCGTTTTGTTAGCTGGAGAATGTGTCTTAATTCAGGGATTTTCTTTCTTTTCTTTTTTTTTTTGTTACAGCTCAACTGATAAAATACCAAGAGATTGATTACAGTTCAAATTTAAACTGTTTTCTACAAATAAATCTACAGAAACATATTTGATAAATTTCAGGATTCACAAGTTTTGTTTGTTACACAAGCCGTGCCAACATAACAAAAACCACATCATCCAATACAGGAGACTTGAAAAAGACTCAATTTTATCGTAGAGGTGCTGGAGGACAGTGGTGGAAGAAGTACTCGGATCATTTACTTTGTGAAATTCCGCCCTTTGATCAATAAATATATCTTAATTGAACTTGAACAAGAGTAGCTTTTAATTAAAGCTATTTAATAAAAGCAGTGCAGGAAAAAGTACAATATACTAGTATAAAGTATCAGAAAACATAAATGCTCACGTGAAGTACCTTAAAATTGTACTTAAAGGGACAGTTCACCCCAAAATCTAAAATGCACATTTTTCCTCTTACCTGCAATATTTATTAATCTCGATTGTTCTTGTGTGAGTTGCTGAGTTTTGGAGATATGTTGCAAGGACAGGGGTGCTCATGAAACAAGGTCCTTGTGGTTTTTTCGTTGTAGAACTGTTTTGAATGGAAAAATGGTGCTGAAAGACAACTTTAGTTTTACCACGTTCTTGTAAATAGGTTTATACTTTAATGTTATGAAACTGGTTTGATTGTGTAAAAAGCAGTTAAAAATGAAACTACAGATTTGCACCATGATGTGTGATGTAATTTTGATATGAGATGGAGATGGATGGATGAAGATGAATTTTATAAAACTGCTATTGTTCAGAAACCAGTTTCGAAGTCAAGGTTTCACTATTGGTACTGGTATCAGATTTTTTTGAATAATACCTAGCCCTAGACATCTCTACAGACAGTTTCTCCTAAATTCTGCAACTCACACCAAAACAATCTAGATGGATAAATAGCGCTACAGGTAAGAAGAAAAATATAAAAATAAAATACATATTCTTGATTTTGAGGTGAACTGTCCCTTTAAGAACAGCGCTTGAATAAATGCTCAGTTAGTTTCCACCACTGATGGTATTTCCTCCCCATGCAAATGTGCAAGACAGTTGTGAGTATTTTCCCATGAATTCATCTTCCACCAGCACTGCAGCAAACACTGTGTAGCTGAGCTCAGTTTTCTGTCGGAGTCTGTTGTTACCTTTGTTGATGCTCAGTGACGACTTTACATGTCTTCAACCAAAGCTGTGCCTTGGAATCAGACAGACACAAGCAAATGACAAATGTCATTTGGTTAAAATATGACATCTCTTTGAAAGGTCATAATTTGTCAGCACTGCACCTGTAATTATACAGACTGTAAATGAGCTGAGCTTGATGTAAAATTGGCTTTCAAAGCAGCATCAGACAATTCAACTTTGGTCAAAGACAAAGACAAATGAAAAGAATTTTATTGGCACATTAGGACATTTTATATCTCTCAGAATCTTTTTTTCCCCAAGTTATGTTTTGTGTTTTAGCTTTAGCATTTGTCACCACATTCAGACCAAGTTGAGGCTAAATAGGTTGGATTGATCCTAAATTGTTAAATTAGGAATAACTAAGTTTGAACGCTGTAAGCATTAATGGTCCCTAAAGGGCATAATACTGACTGCAATATATACAGTATGTTTCTATATTTTATTACACTGTTGCAACATTTTTACATCACTCAATTCCATTTTTATGGTTGGGCTGTATATTTAATGCAGATTTATTTGTTCTAATAAATCTTTGACGTTTTTCATTAATTCAGTTTCACGTGTTTATTGGGTGTTAATTAACAATACAGTTGAGCACAACTGCTTATTATACAGAATGCTATTTCTCAATACAAAAAGAAATTCCATTGTTACCCTTAAAATTTCTACAACATCATTTTAGGGCCATTAGGTAAAAATTATATATTAATGGAGGCAGTTGATGGGGGCAATATTCTGAGATTAAAGTCACATTTACGAGAGAAAAAAATCAAAAAGAATTGTGTGTTTTGTCACTTTGCAAGGTTTTTATTCAACCTTAGTAGTTCCTTAGATCACTTCATCTAAATAAGCAGGTTATATTGTGTTTAATGGCTGATCTGGATGAGGTGACAGCTTTTGTGCAGCAAGAACTACAACACAATGGACAGATACAAGGATATTGCTGGTTACATCTGCTAACAGTTTGGATGGGATTTGTGGTACAACAGGACACAATATGACAGATCATCAAATTAATTGATTCTTGAGTATTTCCCTGTTGCAAAATTGAGTGTAATTAGTATAATTTTCATGGATGTGGGAAGTAGTTGTGCACCTGCTAAAACTAGGCACTAAAAAAAAGTTAATAAATTTGTGATGCAAACTGGCAGCAAGGGGGAACGTGCGAATATGGACAGAGGTGTCAACATGATCTAAAATCTTTATTTGATCATAAAGCCTAATAGTTTATCCAATCCCCCCTGGAAGTTACGATGGCAACTATTCACACAAATTCAACCAAGCGGCATGAATTCTTCATGACCTTGCAATTTTGTCCAATCACCACAGCTTTTCTGCAAATTCGACCAATCACTCTAGCTTCCTGTGAGCTCCACCAGTCTTAGCAGTTCACTGCACAAACTTCATACGTGTACGTTTTGTTTTATTTTGTCACAGGTACTGAAAGGTCCGCAAGGTTTGTCATTGTTTCTGACATTTATTGATGTTCTGTACACTTGGATATTTTATAATTTTGTGCTTGCTGTTTGGACTGAGGTTGAGCTCCAAAAAAAAATTGCTTCTTTGTGGAATAACCCCCAGGTGCACTTCTTCCTTTACAAATAAAGTATATTTTGTTTTTTAGGAAGGTTAGTCAAAACACTCAGAACAAAGTGAGTTTTTTTCTCCCTCAAACAACCTCCTATATGACACATCTATCCCCAATGTGCTGCATTATTATAAACTACAATGAACTGTCTCTACCGCTTCATCTCCTTGTATTGTCCAGGTTTGCTCTGTGCTGCAGTGTAAAACAGTGTCATATTGTTATAAATTGTTAACCTGTTAAATACAAGTTATCATGACCCCACCAAAAAATAAACAACTTTAATTTTTTTTACAACTTTAATCTCAGAAGATTACCCTCCAGCTCAATCATTTTTTTTTAATCCAAGGGCCCTTATACACTGTCAGAGATTTCATTGTTGTCCTGAAGCACTTTCACAGTGCAGTCCATCCCCTTTTGACAGTAATAGTTGAAACAACAGTGAATCTTCCATGGTCCTTTGTTGCCAACACAATGTCTGTCCAGTCTGTCACATTTACACATTTAAACCGACAGTGTTTCCGTCCTGACAGGTGTCTTACTACCACCAGCGGTAGTGAGCGTAGGCTCTGTTGGCTTCGGCCATTTTGTGCAGCTCATACTTCTTCTTGACAACGTTGCCCTCCTTCACATAGGCCTGTAACAGTTCCTGGGAAAGTTTTTCGTACATGTGTGTGCGTCTGTGTCTATTGTCCCTGCACTCTGTGATCATCCATTTCATAGCAAGGAAGCGGCGTCGGTTGTCTGAAAGAGGGATGGGCACCTAGGTAGAGATCAAACAGAATATAATTAGACTTTTTTTATGCTTTGTTAGCAGAGGATTAATGACAAAAGTGCACAAATCTGCCTCATGACTGACCTGGTAATACTTTCCACCTTTCTGTATGCTTGCCAGCCCAACAACAGGCTTACAATTCTCCAGAGCCTGATGAAAAATGGTGTAGGGGTTACACTCAATCTCTTCCTTCTTCCCTTCTGGAGCTTTGTGGAATTTCTCCACCTGTTTCCTCTTTATGTTCTCCAGGGTCTGGAAGCAGGAAGAGGAATTGTGGTCATTCGTATACTATTAGGCCAACAACAAATCTTTGAGCTTTACTTTGAGACTGTGAACAGTACTCGTTTTCTTACCTGTGTCAAGATCTCCCGGGCCAAAACCTTGTTTCCATGTTTCATCATCATGTTGGTGAATTTACTGTAAGACAAGGACAAAAATGATCACCTGACATGAGCTCTCAAATGCACAGCTTGAACTGAATAAGCGATGCACTCCCGCAATGAGTTGGGGTGTGTGTTTGTTCTACCTGAGGACGGGGTCGTTGAAAACAGAGCTGGTGACTCCACTGGTTGCTGCCTTGATGGGTCTGAGTGCTTTGAGCTCCCGCTGCTCCTTCTCTTCAGCACTCAGTTCTGTCTCTGGCCTGCTGTAGGCCTCCTTCCTGACCTCTGGCTCCAGATAGTACGGGTTGTATCTGCTCCATCTCACCAGGAACACTCTGCAAGCCAAGGTTACAAGAGAGGACGGGGGATCCATTTCAAATTAAGCACTTGTCAGAGGAAGAATTGAGACGACTGAGTAGTCAATCTTCAGATAATTAATCTACTTTTCTATGTTGATTTTGGTTTTTTTAATCATGGTAAACTCTTTTTCTTTTGGGGTTCAGACAGAAACTTGGATGGGTATTTTTACAATTTTCTGGGACTTTTAATTGATAAAATAATTATCTGTTGCAATCCGAAATTATCTTATTTAGTATTTTTTTAGATACTTGTATCATAATAAAATCAATCACATCCAAATGTTTTCAATGAAACAGTAAACAAAAAATTAATTTCCAACAAATCTTTGATTTGATGATGATGATGATGATGATGATGATGATGATGATGATTTCTGTTGCTGTTTTTCCTCATTTTTGTATAATTGTAAAGGGAATAACTTCAAGTTTTGCCCTGTTGGTCAAGCAAAACAAGAAACCCCAAAAATGTCCCCCATACTTTGCAAAGTTGAGACAGTAATTTTTTATTCCTGTTTTGTAACATTTTTAAAAATTGAATTATTAAACAAAAACTGTTCTGTCAACTTGTGATGGGAATATCATTCTTTTAGATATACACAATATAAAGTAAATTTTGATTGACTTTTCTAAAAAAAAAATAATAATAATAAAAAAAATAAAAGTTGGATAAAAACATTATTGATGGATCAATAGTAAAAATAATTATGGTTTTAATTAACTCTTTATCGCAAATGACAAACAATCATAAACATCAAAACAAATATCTGCAAGGGGTTAAATGATAAATATAAAATGAACACATTTTAAAAAGGGGAAAAAGAAAAAATATAAACAAATAAAAATAAAAAAGAGCCAGTTGCAATTCAGACAATTATACAGTTGACATATAGTAAGAGTCTTATATGATATAACACTGTTTTTGTTCTGATCTGCTGACATCTCAAAAGCCAAGCACATCATCTTCGGACAGTAATGAAAAATGAGCTGAAACGTTGCTAAAGGTAAATTCTTTCAAAAAGAAAAAATAATAATGACAACAGGACAGCTCCAAAACAAACGCAATAATACAAATAATAGTTCATTGCAGCCTTGCTACAATGCACTCGTGTTGGATTTATCGTTAAGGCGTTGATGCTTAGCATAAGAGCTAGTTCGCTATGCAACCACGTAAATAACTGAGTGTTTTGGTCCTGAATAGCAAAAAACGCGCCCATAGCACAGCAACATCAAACACACTGCTAACGCCGCCTGTTAATTCTTTGTGTCGTTGTAAAAACATATAATTACCTTGGTGTCCAAGGTTTTAATAGTCCTGAGATGGAGGCGGCCATCTTGAAAATGTTAGTGTCAGCGAGGACCCCAAACTAGTATCTCCTGCCGATGCCTTCAGGAAAAAAGCTAAATTCAGACTCCGAGTTTTATTTTGTAGATTTTAATTTCAACGCCGAGTCTAAACACCACTTTTTGAATAGTGGTAGATAAGGTGGTTCTTTTTTCTTTCTTTTTAAAAAAAAATTTCCCCAACAATAATTTTGGACTCTCGCGCACACGCTGGTGACATCACGCGATGTTTTCAGTGCTATGGCGTACCAGGAAGGGGAGTCGCTTGAATCTTGGCTCAGTGAGTGATTAATCCCGTTTTATGAATTAAATAATATGGATAATTAGCTAGATATACCATTCCGGGTGACAGGGCAGTAAAGCCGTCAGTACAGGAGCTGTCAGCGCTGCTCTCCAGCAGATTCACAGCTAGTAGAGGGGTCCTGGTTGACAGTCTGCTGTCTGCATCATTAGCAGAATGGGTGGAGGAGAGCTTTAATAAACACTGTGTCGGTCACATTTACCACTGTCTGACAGCTCAGTGTGTGCAGTGATTGTTGAAGGTCTTCAGATATACAGTTATCCCTCAGTGAAGCTTAATATTGGCAGCTGTTGGACGGAAAACAGATTGGTCTGGTCTGAATGATGAATGAGCAGCACTGCCAACACAATGAACACCACATACATCAGTAATTATACAGAGGAAGAATGTTAACAATTACTGCATTGTTGTGTTGGTCACAAGACTAACAGGGAGCCATATTCACAGTAGGTGTGGGGTGATGTGTATTCAGATTTACACTGCATAGAAAACACACCAGTTAAAGGGACAGTCCACCCCAAAATCAAAAATACATATTTGTCCTACTACCTGTAGTGCTATGTATTAATCTAGATCAGGCCTTTTCAGTTACAGGCAGCTGGTCAGACATCTGCTTGCCCAAATTCTATTTTTACTTGTTCCTTGTAAATTATAACAAAGACTAAAGTTAATTGTCATGTTTAGTCTAGGGCTACTAACAATAAAATGTTTGAAAATATTTTTTAAAATGTCATAATTTCTCAAAGTCCAAGGCGATGTCTTCAACTGTCTTGTTTTCTCAGTCTAAAAGGTAGTCAGTTTAATATGATATTAAAAGAGAAAAGCTGTAAACATCCATATTTGAGAGGCTGAAATTAGCATTTTCTACCATTTTGTATGAAAAATTACTTTTTTTTATCAGTTATCAAAATAGTAATATCCTGAGCAAGCAGGTGATCTTTTTAGTTGATTTGAAAAAAGCATAGTGCCAAGGGGCAGGATGTCCTGTTTGACCTGTAAATGCAGCTTCTTTTTTTTCTCCACTTTATCAGTTTTCACACTTGGAAAATAAACATTGTGCACAATAGTAGAGGGGAAAAAAGTGTACTTTTCTAATCCTAGATTAGAAGTAGCTTGTTGTTTTGACAGATTGTTGCATTTGGCATCTTTGTTCATTCAGTTTGACTCTCCTAAATTCCCTCTGCTTCAACAGCGTAGAGTTAAAGGGACAGTTCACCACCAAATCAAAAATACATATTTTTCCTCTGGCCTGTAGTGCTATTTATCCATATGAGTTGCAGTGTTTTGGAGATATCGGACCTTGAGATGTCTGCCTTCTATCCAGTATAGCCGAATAAGATGGCACTTGGCTTGTGGTGCTCAAAGCACCCCCAAAAACTTGAAAACTCAACAGCAACGTCTCTTTTTGGAAATCATGATCTGGTCACTCAAGATAATCATGAACTACTGTATCACTATGCACACGGAAGTGTGCATCTGCTCATAGACAAGAGGCTTCTGCTTGTGACAGTGCAGGGTGTAAACAATGATGACGTCCTTTTCAGCAGTTGCAGTGTTTCGGTTGGCGGGTGTAGTTAAGTAGAAAATAGTTCCTATGTGAAACTGCTCACGGTCAGTATAAATGTCTCCCTTTAACAGATAAAGCCACCCACCCCACAAACAGACAGGAGGACTGGGAGTACATTATAGGCTTTTGTGATCAGATCAACAAGGAACTAGAAGGGTATGTCTGTCAAATATTTGCATACCATTTTTTTGAAAATGTTGTCACCTCTGAAAAGGTTTCTCATGCGGAATTACTTCTTGCAGTCCTCAGATAGCTGTAACTCTGCTCGTCCACAAAATCCACTCACCACAAGAATGGGAAGCTCTTCAGGCTCTGACAGTAAGAAATACTTCACTCACAAACAAACACTTCTTTCAACAAATGAGGGAAACACTTCAGCTTAACGAGTTTGTGTGCAGGTATTGGAGGCATGTATGAAGAACTGTGGGAGAAGGTTTCATAATGAAGTTGGAAAATACAGATTTTTGAATGAGCTGATTAAAGTGGTGTCTCCAAAGGTGAGCAGTCTCCAAATAGGTTTCATGCAAATGAAAAAATATGCTGACTACATATCTTTCTGTACAGCCTCTTTTTAATCACCTCTTGTTTCCAGTACCTGGGTGACACAGCACCTGAGAAGGTGAAGATGAAGATTGTAGAGATGCTGTACAGCTGGACGGTGGCTTTTCCAAATGAAGCCAAGATTGGTGAAGCCTATCAGACACTGAGAAGACAGGGTGTGTTCAGATAATTAACATTATGTTTGTGTAAAGACACCTGGCTTACAGGAAGCTTATCATTTAGGACCGGGCAGTATATCGATCTTATATCAGTGTTGTGATATGAGACTAGATATGGTCTGAGATTTTGGATATTATTATGGCATAACTATTTTCTTTTCCTGGTTTTAAAGGTTGCATTACAGTCATTACAGACTTAAACAGCACAATTAGAAGATCTGGAAATATATTTCATAATTAATTAAATGCCAGTATTAAATCTACTTGATGCTTTTAAGGCACAGTTGCATTGCTGATAAATATTAGGTCAGAAAATACAACATTTGACGGATTTATTGTGACTTTCAGTATAAACCACGCCCACTTCTGTTCTTCTATCCAAATACAGATAAAGAGACAGATGTTTTTGTTGACTGGACAGATACAGATACAAATAATGTCTGTGTGCATCTAATATCAGGATTATTGCTGATTATTTATCAATTATATCATTGTGTAATATTTTGTGTCATCCCTACAATATTGTCGCAATATCAAATTAAGGTATTTGTTCGATATTTAATTTTGCCCGCATCGCCCAGCACTATTATCAATCCTGTCCTCACTCTGCTCCCCAGGCCTCGTGACACGTGATCCAGAGTTACCACTGGACAGGACTCTGATCCCTTCTCCTCCAACACGACCTAAACATCCGGTGTTTGACAACGAAGACATGGGCAAGGTGAGAGATTGAAGGAAAACAGAACAGAACAGTTAAATGTGAAGTAACCAAAATAAATAAATAAGCAAAGAAAACGTAGATCCTCTCTAAATAACGAATGCTTTACTCTTGATGAAATAAGCACAGTTCTACTTAACCTAAGATTTAAGTTTCTGTAATACGGTGCCAGGAAATGAACGTAATGTAATGTCCTTTGAAGTGTTGAAAACATGACTCTGTGTGTATGTGTGTGTGTTTAGCTGCTTGCTGAGCTTCTGCGGAGTAAAAATCCAGAGGACCTCCAGGAAGCCAACAGGTTAATCAAAAACATGGTGAAAGAGGTAAGACATGTCACAACTTTACAGCTTACCGAATGTTAAACACGGTCGTCATATTCATTTCAAATTTACCAACAAGCTGCTGTTGAGTTTCTGCCCAGGTGATATTACTTTAATATTCTTCTTAATATACTGTAGGACATGTCCATTTTTGTGTGTAGTATACAGTACGTTTTGTGTTTTGTATTTTTGTCAGGATGAGGCGCGAGTGCATAAGGTTACAAAGCGCATAAACACACTGGAGGAGGTGAACATCAACGTCAAGCTGCTGACGGAGATGCTGTCCCACTACAATAAAGACAGCTCCACTGACTCAGACAAGGAGATCATTAAGGTGTGTGTCTGCACGCACACACATACACCCACACAAATGGTAAACTTTAATCAGTTCTCTAACCTGCAAGGAAGAAACTGGAATATTTCCCTCTCACAGGGAAATTAGTACTCTGATTTCCCTGTTTTACTCTCTGTTTTACTCTAAACCTAGATTAAATGTGGCTAATTCTGTTGCACCAAAACTTAAAACTCCTTTAAACTTTAAACAGTATTAAGTTTAAACTTACACTTGAGGAGATTTATCCTTTAAAATAGTTACCTTTTGGAGATGGATCGGAGAAAAAATAATCAAGTTCCTCAAAGAAAGTTTGGGGAACAGGCTGAACCTCACCAAGTTTTATGATGTGTCTCTTCTGTCTTTTCCTCCAGTTTATGTTAATTTCTTGCTAACTTAGCGAGCTAGCATACAATGTAATATCATTTTATTCACGTCATCTTTCTCTACAAAAAAAACCCTCTTGTACAAGCCATTTTTGTTTTCAACTGCACAACCACTTTGCCCCCTTTTGTTGTCATCTGCACATGCATTATGTCCTCAGACTCCCAAAATCTATCTGTCTTAGTTCACTGTTTAAAAACACAGATAACAGTGACGTTTGCCTGAAAATATCTGAAACATAACTTTTTTGTTCAGTCATTTTATTGTGTTTTACAGAACTGTATTGTTTCATGAATATTGTCAATCATGTAAACTTATTTGATATGTTTGCATGGTGACATTCAAGTCAATAACCTGACTTAACTAACCACTGATGTCACAGCTGCATTTAAACTGTCCAGCGCTTCCTTTCCATGTCCTCTCAGGAACTCTACGAGCGGTGTGACAAGCTGAGGCGCGCTGCTTTCAAAATGGCCACCGAGACAGAGGACAATGACACCAGTTTAGGTTTGTTAGTTTGGTGCTTTCTTATCTGAAGACACATTTTGGTCATCTCATCGTGTATAATCTGAAACCTTTGACCTTTGACTCGTCAGGTGACATCCTGCAGGCCAGTGATGACCTCTCTAGAGTCATCAACTCCTACAAGAAGATTGTTGAGGGGCAGCCCATCAACGGTGACAGTGAAGAGCCGCCATCCACAGCAGGTCACACTGAGAGTGGTGAGACACATTTAGGATTAATTTTGCATTTTAAATATAAAGACTGATTACTTTATTTGGAGGGTCGTGCATAAGACAGTATAATGACAGTCTTATGCACACCCCTTCAAGTAAAGTGTTAACAAAATATGGCTGCTTTATGCTCCAGATATCTTCTTATTGTGTAATTAATTCAGCTGCTGCAGTTAATCTTCATCTTTGTCTCTCAATAGAAACCACAGATACACTGATCGATCTTGCCGGCCTTGACACTCCGAGCCCTCCTCAACCTGCAGCCCCTCCCTCCCTGACCTCAAATCCTGTCTCCACCAATCCCATGGCTTCCCCCATCCCTGTCCTGCCTCCTCCTCCCAAGCGCCTGGCTGGCTCTCATGGCAGTCAGAGCAGCAGCCCGAGTCATCCCCCTCTCGACAAGGCCTCCACTGCACTCTCTCTGCTTGATGATGAGCTGCTGTCTCTAGGTAGTTCTGTGCATCCCCGACATAAATGTCCCACAATGCAATGCAGTAATGATGACAACACCAACAACTACATAACAGACAAAGGTGGACTGCATCAGTGACAGTTGAATTTAAATGTAAATAAGGTTTCACTTTGCTAGGTATAATATATTTTTTTAATTAGTTAATTAATGGCATGTTTTACTATGGTTACACATCTCCACCTGGCAAGGAGGCTCTCAGGAAGTGGTGTGCACCGAGCATGCTACTGGTTATTTACACAAAATTATGTTGAACGTTAGAACATATATTGGGCATGTAGTGCACAGTATGTGATTTTGGATGCAGTACAGAGCAAAAACTTCCTGGAGTCTCCACTGGTTGTGTGGTAACTGCTACCAGCCAAGAAATATGCTGCCTTCAGCTGGTGTTGTGTTTACAAGAAGAGTCCATATGAACGCCTCCGTCTTCCAAATTTGCAACATCATGTACACAACTTCCCATATCGTAATTACGAGTTCACGAGTTACATTTGAAGGCAGCAGTGATCCGGCATATAATTCCCTGTAAAATGATGAATTTACGTTTTTACATTCCACTCTTTATATGGATTAAACAAACAAGAATAACCAAAGATATAAAGTGTTAATTAGTGAGCTTTAGAAGGGCTAGTAGGCAGTTTTTGTTAATTTGAAACAGAGCCATGCTAACTGTGTACCACTGTTTCCAGTATTTAGGCTAAGCTAAGCTAACCATCTCCACTCTTTAGCCTCATATATAAAGTATTAGGATAAAAGATTTTCTCTCTTATGTACCTTCACAGGACTGAACGACCCCCCGACCTCTCTGAGCAGCCAATCAAAACCCAAGTTGACTGATTTGTCCAATCAGTGGACTTCCTTGCCGGTACATATGATCTGAAACAGTTTGTGAGCATCTTTGACCAAATTAAAGCTTCTTAGTCAATGTGTAATGGGAGAGGGTGAATCATCGTCTCTTCACGTCCCCTCTGCAGGCTCCAGCTTCAAGTGTGGATATGTTTGGCAGCGTTGTTTGTTCAGGTCCAGTGGTGCCACCAGCTGCACCAGCTGCTGCCACACACAGTCTCCAGAACCTGCAAGACCTGGCCATGATGGGTTTCACAGATCACAAGAGGTACAGAGTCATCAAAACTTTATTCCTTTAGGATTTATATGTGAAATATATGTAATATCTAAAATGTTTTGGTTTGCGATCCATCAAGTGTTATTTTCAGTTTGTCCAGCCAGATAACAGCCAGAGGGACCAGCTTTGGGATGCCTGCAGCAGCAGCACCTCCCGTCGTGGTGGGGCAAGGCTCTCCCTCCTCACCCTTCCTCTTCCAGAGTACAATGCCCGGCTCTCCTGCTCTGTCCCACGCCAAGGCCCAGAGCTTGGGCTCAGCCCCAGGAAGCCCACTGTTCCGCTCTCTGTCCCCCTGCCACCCTCCCCTCCAGGGCAGCCCGGCCAGAGCCTCAGACATCTCCCTGAGCAATGTGCACGTCCCTCTGGAGGCCATCAGACCGAGTAAGGATAGGAGAGAGGACGGAGGGAGTGATGAGTGATGGGCTCGACTAAAATACATATCTGCATGTACTCTTTGAATAGCCCGTATCTGTCTGTTTCTGATTAGCTGTGCCCTGTCTGTCCTCAGGTAAAGTGCTGCCTGTGACGGCCTACGATAAGGACGGTGTTCGCATGCTCCTCAACTTTGCGTCTGACTGTCCCCCCGGCAGGCCAGACGTGTTGGTAATGGTGGTGTCCATGCTCAATACAGCACCCCTGCCTGTTCATAATGTGGTGCTACAAGCTGCTGTGCCCAAGGTACAGATATTTACTTCTCTGTTCATTCATATGTTTCATATCTATGTAAAAAAAATAATGGACCTGCCCTTTCCTTTTTTTCAATCGCTAACATCTATTCATTGGTCGAAACTGAAGTCACATTGTCAAAACTCTTCATGTAGTCAGTGAACCAGAAGTTCTATGTGGACCAAACTGTGAATCATTTTAATTGATTTCACACAGAATGAATGGCCACATTTTTCATGAACTCCTCTCTCATTCATATGTCACCACCTGCAAAACACTGTACTATTTGCAGCATGTTTTTATTTAATTGCTAACACACTTTCAAAACTATTAACATTCAGTACAGAATGATGGCAAACACCATGTATTCCTGCAGTAACCATATTGAAATATATAGAAAATCTTAGCAGAATTTGTACAGTAAAATGAAAGAATAATCCTTCTAAACACAGCTGAGGACAACTTCAGCTGACCAGGTGTCCTGTTTGTAATAGTCTCATTACCAAGCAGACAAAGGGTGACCGCACAGTACTATTTTTTGTAATTAAATTATTGCAGGCCTGGAATTGCAGGAATTTGTTTGCTTGTTTGAACTTTCTGTTTTTCCACAAGTAAATTACTTTCTGCAAAGTACTGTATTTCAGATACATTCTTGTTACAGTATAATCTAGTGAAGTTGATAAAGACTTTTCTATTCTACAATGAAATACTGATTTATCTGATAAATCATTCAAACTTAAAAGATGAAAGTTCATAATTTATGTAATGCTGCCTGGTGCCTTAGTGTTTGTGTCTGTGAGTGACAATATATGCATTCTGAGTGAGAACTGTTGCATGAAGTGTTTTGGTGATGAGATTAATGTGTTTTGCTAAGATGCATGTTAGTAATGCAGATTGTATTCAGAGTTTTGAAGAAGTGCCTTCAGTGTTTACCGATGCTTGTTAGCAATTAAAAAAACCCTCTAAGTTCAGGCACAGATGGGTATCTTCCACAGTTACTCTTTTTAAGTGTGAAATTCACAAATGTACTTTTTGTGTTACTATCCCTCGCCCACTCTCAGCGAGGAAACACTGTTGGTGGAAACACAAAGATAGATTTGCAAAGTGTGGATTTATCCTTTAATGAAAAGCAAACAGCGCTGACTCTTCCTTTCATCCTCCACTAGTCAATGAAGGTGAAGCTGCAGCCTCCATCAGGAACAGAACTGGCACCATTTAACCCCATTCTACCTCCAGCCTCCATTACCCAGATCATGTTGTTGGCCAATCCAACAAAGGTAGGGGACATAATAACACTTGAGGACATAAATACACAAACCACAGAGAGTTTCTGAACCATCCAGCGTTCTGTTGTTGCTGATTAAGATCTTGGTGTGGGTGTCTCTTCACAGGATAAGGTGCGTCTGCGCTACAAGCTGGCTTTCACACTAGGAGACCGTCTGTGCAACGAGGTCGGAGAGGTCGACCAGTTTCCCCCACAGGAGACATGGGGTCATCTATAGCAGCGTGCAGACCTGCTACCTACCGACTGCTCAGCAGGGACAGACCGGTTCAAACTCCATGAAGGGGTGCGCTCATCCCAGAGAGAACGGAGAGGAAATTCAGCGGCACTCTAACTTTCAGCTTTACATTCCTTATAGTTGTTCATTTGTTTTGGCCATGGTTACTAACAGCAACAGCAGACACTTATTTATACAGTGCTTGTATATGTCTCTGCAGATAGCTAACAAACTAAAGATATACACTGGCAAGTAAGGCAGCCGTGGTGTTTACAGGTCGATGGTGTTGAGATAAATATTTTAATGGATTTTCCCCACGATGAATACAACATTTTTGAATGTAGTATAAATAATCAATGCATTAGAGCTCAGACTCAGACTGCGGTGCAGCATAACAAACTATTTTAAATGAGCCACTAAGTTAACAGAGCCTAAGATACAAGACTTGTGCTTTTATTTATTCCTCTGGCTGAGCACTTTTTCAGCACACAGAAACTATACTTGAATATATCCAGACGTTTGTGAGACAGGATCTACTAGGTGTGTTAGGATGGAGTTAAACTGGAAAATGTATCTGTTAAGTTAAACGTCTGTTCAGATAGTTGAACAGTAAGATAGTTGACTGTTCATTTATTTATTACATGATTATTTCGGCCATCAAGGTTTTTTAGGTTAATGAACTTGTGTTCATCAGTTGTTCTACTTAAAGGGATAGTTTGAATGATTTGATGTGAGGTTGTATGAGATACTTAAGTACCAGAACTGAAGATAAGCAACGACCTGCCATAGATGGGGTAAGAAGCAAAACATTTTAGCCATTTAAAAAAAGGCCCTCCTAGAAAGAAAAAAACAACTCATCAGTTTAAGTGTTGGCTATATTTAGAATGTATTAATTGCTTTACTTTGCTGTCAGATAGCCTTTTCTGGTGGGAAACCGCTGTTATACAAGTCAAAAATCGCTAACTAACTGATCAAGGCAGCCGTAGACCAGCAACTCAAATGTTCTGTGAAATAAAATGACTTACCAATGAAGTCTGGTTGCTTTGATTTTTGTAACAGCTGTCTGATGGCGAGGTAAAACTAAAAATATTCCATATGTAGCGTACACTTGCACCGATATTTTGTTGGGGCGTTGACCTTTTTAGGTGACTTAAATAAGTTTTGTTGTTGACTGTCCACAGCAGCTTCCTACACTGGTCCTCCTGCTGCTTCTCCAAACTGTTGGCGTGCCAACCACCATGTACTGTAGGTAATACACCGACTATGGTTAAGTACCTCATACAAAACCACTTCAAATAATTGGAATTATGCCTTTAACTGGGCTGTTTTAGATTCGTGGACCAACAATATTGATTTTTGTGTTGTAAAGGCAACAAACTGCACTTTTGATGGAATTAGTTATTAGTTATGACTTGAGTCTACTGAGTTCAGCTGGTTTTATTTCATGTGGTTAGTTGTTTTTTCTTTTAAAAACAAACGATTGCAGATTTTCAGCATTCCAGTCATGATTTTAGTGCTGGGTATCCAGATTTTGTTCTGTATTTAAGGATGTTCTCACTTCTACCAGACAGTGTCAGTATTGGGAGTTATTTGTCATTCATTATTTTCTGTTATAGTATTTCAGTGCATCACTGAACCTAGAAAATGTGAACTGAAAAATCTGAATTTAAATCTGGTAGCTTGAAAGGGAAATCTGTCACCAGGCAAATGACTTCGCAGTGTGCAGCACTGGGACAGAGTGGAACTGTGCTGTGAGCAAAGTTTTCATAAATCAGTCCACCCGATCCTCGTTCAGTCCTCGACTCGTCGTCATGTGGGATGTACAGAAGTGTGTGTTAAATGTACATAGTTTGTAATGTACCAATCGTTTATTGTATGACAAGTTATGTGAACATGTGACGTGTAGATTTTGGGCGAGTGTTAGGTCTGTACATACTGTATGATGTGCCATGTGTTCGCTGCATGAAAAAAATAAATATTTCTTTCAATGGATGTCTGATACTCGAGGGTGAGGGTTTTTTCTACAATTACAACAAGAATAGTCAGATTTTAGAACAATGTACATCATGAAAAGTGTTTAATTATCAAAGAGCACATGTTGATCGCTTCAATTTTATGTACAGTACAAAAATGCAACAGAAAAGCCTTTCTTTTAAAAGTCACCATTCATGCCTCCACAGTTCCCTCTTTGACTATAGCCATAGCCAGATTCCTGGCCAGAGCAAGTCTCAGGAGCTCCACTTTGGTCAACTCGATGTCTTCATCCTGAAATGACAAATAACAAGTGTAGTAGATGGGGTAAAATGTTCTCCAGGGTTTTAGCCTGAAGTGGAAGAAAAGAACTTTAAAAATTTGCCTCTAGTTGGCTTCTTATAATCTAAACCAGAGAACAATTATCATAGAACCGGTTTCATATCTCTTCATTCAGGCTGTAGCACCAATTTTACATCAAACACCAACCAAATATTAAGCGCATGCACAACCATAAAAAAAAAAAGGATTCATAGGATTTGTCCGAGCTGTTCATAAATGCACCAGAGAGATGGTTTATTGTTGATTCTCGTTCCCAGGATATCAAATACCAATGTTTTGAGTTGGTAAATTGCCTCAAGCATGGCAAAATGATGAAAAATACAGGCAGAGGGCAGAGTCTCTGCAGACAAAGTCACCACCACACCCCTTTAGTTCATAACGGATGACTGAAAGGGATTATGTGTCTGAGTCATTCTTTTTTGGGGGGGGGGCAATCGCTGCATATTATGCCTTTAAATGCTATTATGAGTCCAGTCATAAATCTATGAAAAGTTCATGGGTTTTCCTGTTATTACATTGTCATTTCCAATCACATGCTATCACCCAAAATTGGCACTCAGTCGTCAAAACTGTGAAACCCCCTGAACAAGGGTCACTTACGAAAACAAATCTAAAATCAAAGGGTATTTGACAGTATTCTTTTGGGGCCAAAACTATTTTGAATGTATAGATTACATTTGGTGTTTGAATTATCTTTATCTACATTAAAATAGCAATTATTAAAAGAAAATAAGTAAAAACATCAATATGACAGGTGATCACAAATTAATCTATGTCAACAGCAGCTGCAGAGACTAACCCTTTTAGTTGTTAAAAAGAAAGAGAGCACCAGCAACTAAACACTAGTTTCCTTGGCAACCAATAAACAGCATCAGTGCAGCAACGCCACCTGAGCAGGATTAAGGCTGTGTGAGGAGATGTGTACCTGCATGGGCCTGTCTGCACCGGGAGCGGTGGTATTAAGTGAGGAGGTGAGCTCCTCTAAACAGAACATCAGCTCATAGGTTTGGTCTGCTGAGAAGATCACCTGAGAAACAAACAAACAAAAAAAAACAAATAAATACAGTCACCTTTTAGGCAAAACAGCCCACAGATCAGCTTTGTTGTGAGCACTTAAATTCCTCTTTTGTTCATGCTTTGTGTTTCCCTCTATCACAGGGACATAATAACATGGTTGCACTTTATTTCACAGTACACTAACAAGATGTTACAAACCGTACTTTGCATCAGAGTACACAAAAACTCAAAAACTAATTAGGGACACATTTCACTTTAGTGTACAGTACTGTTCTGCTGTCATGTGTCCCATATTACCCTCTAATAAAGTCTAATAACGGTCTAATAAAGGGTGTCATATTATTTCTAGTTTTCGTCAAATTTGACATACAAGGAGCAGCTCGTTATGTCCAACTAGCGTACTGTAAAATTAAAGTGTGCCCGTTAAGTTTATCATATAAAGTTCAAGTCTGCACTTCAGTTTATTCATCTTTACATATACAGTATATTTTCCTCACACTACAATTATTGTTTATGCACCAGCTTATTACAGCAAATATCATGAACGTGAAAACCAATTTGACAATAATAAACACTGATTCTGGTACTAATTTCTGTTTAGTACAACATCAATGACTATCGTTTACTTGATAAAATTAATTTAGACAAAAGAATGCAAAAGAAAAGCATGATCTGCTCGCAGATTCAGTCTTGAGACTGATAATTGAAAATGCATGATCGGACACATGTTTATTATCCAGTCACAGACATGCACACAGAGAGCACTGCACAAAGCACAAATCACATATAAATGGGTGAATTAGCTGTAAATCAGACTAAAACCATATGCTGTTTTATTTGGAGTGACTCACTAATCTGAATCAGTTCTGCAACTAAATCACACAGAAAATCTGTTTTCTTTTTTGGGATCTGATGCCAACTATTAAACCTTGATGTGCCTATCCTACGCAGCAAATAAATGTCAGAAATACTGGGATATAATTTAGTATAAAGCTGCAATTGACTACTCTTTTAATTGATGGCTAATCCAGAGTATAGTGAACACTTTGTGGTGACCGACCTCTTTCTGCTCCAGCAGCGGCAGGGCGTCGGTCAGCAGAGTCATCCAGAAGCTTCGGGGGGCGATCTTGGCTGTCATGAGGGAGAGGAGCAGCTTAGCCGCTTCGCTGAAGCGCTTCTCTCCGTACAGCTTGTGGAACTCACGGTACTTTCCTGCGAATGACGAGAGAGTAACATTTTCAGGCTGCAACACAGGCCCATGTTAAGACTTTATGATTACTGCCCAGCTAATGCTGACAGATATTATCACACAACAACACAGAGCAGGTTGATAAATTTGCATCATGTTACTTTCATCTGTGTGAACTGTTCACACTAGTATTTAAAAATTGGGCTCAAACTGGACTTTGGACAAGGGTGCTGGCAGGTTTAAATATGTATAAACCCTGCTATAAAACTCTGCTGTTATCTAGACATAACCCAGAGGAGCGTTATGTGTGAATGCAAATGTCAACATTAGTTGGCTCGGGCTTAACCCTGCCAGCTTCTTAGTCCCAACTCTTGACTTTCATTCATTTCATTTCAAATCAGGATTCAATTTGATTTTTCACTTTAAATATAGTTTTTCTTAAACACTGACAAATTTCAGACTGAAATTTTCAAATTCTTCTTTAAAAACATAGTCTGTATGGTATCAAATGTGATATAACGGCCGGTGAGCTACACTGTGTCTGTGTGTGAGGAAGACGGCGGGGGCAGGGATGGAGGGAAAACAAAATACTTGGAGAATCACATATTCTGCCTTTTCGATATGATTATTGAAATTGAGAGCTCATTTCCATCGACTTCCAATTTGGTACTGAAAATGTGACACCCCTGGTTAATAGAGCGGCTCAGTGGCCGGAGCGCATGAGCGGCGTGTTGATGATGACGTTGCACGGTGTGTAGCTGCTTCGTCTCTTCGCCACTTGCCAGTAAATCGCTTTTCACTGTTTCACCAATTGTTTCATTTTTATAGAGCTGATCAATATCAGCCTACATGAGTCTAAAATTACTTGACTTCATGTTTTAAAGTTGGTCAAAAAAGTAAGAGTTCACCCTGCAAATCCCAGCGCACCGCAAAGTATCTCACCTGCCGGGCAGGCAAATTGGAGTCAGCCGATCTCCATGTTTATCACCCCTCTCCACCACCATCTCAGTTAGTTCAGTTTGACACTTGTTTTTTATTGATATCAATGCAAAAACGGTCATCATGAAAGCGTCCTCCTCCTCCTCCTCTTGCTGCTGCTGCACACTCTGCAAGCGCTACTCCTTGCCTGAACTGCATGGATTATTTCCAACATGTGTGACTGTGAACATGTTGGAAACATTCATGAAAGAACCCATTCAGACGATGTCCTGACTTGATTCTCAGGACATAATTCAGAGTGCATATATGAAAATGGCTTTATTAGAGTCCCGTGCAACTAATTCAGACACCTGCGTTCCCACATGCAGCTCGTCCAGGTAATGTCGAGACGAGTGCAGAGTTACAGTGCAAGTACTTTTCAGCTGTGAAACAAACACATTGATTCATGAGCTCTATATAACTTCATTATAAATACACATGAATTTACAAACTAACAGTCTAAAGGACTTTCTTCATCTATCAATGGTTCATCTCTTTGTAGATATTCTTCCAGTACAACACGCTGTCACATGCTGTTGCATTAAGCCGTTCAGAGCTTTATTTATATCTCCGTGTGCACTCATGTCTCTGTGTCTGAGGCTCATGTGACGGCCTAACAGAGACTATAAGGGAAGGAGTCCAGGAGACGATCTGCCCTGACTCAATGTTCCCTCGCTTAATGTGTGAATTTAACTTGTGAGAGTGGCTCAGTCACAAGTTGAGCAGTGCTACCAATGTTGCAGTGTGTGTGTGCATGTATGTGTGCGAGTGTGTTTCCTGTTCATACCAAGGAAAGTAAGCCTGTCGCTGAGCAGCATTGCTGGACCCAAGTTGTCTATCAGGTCCAAATCAGAGAAGGTCCCTCTGGCACAATAATCCTGTAAGAACCTGACACACACATGTGCAATTTTAAAACCACTTGGAAAGAAGCAACCGAACAACAAAGTGCTTTCACAAGGAGACCAGCAGGTTGCAATTCATCTGAGACCTTAAAATAGACTACAATGCTTGAATTGTCTTGAATAAGCCATGTGTAATTCTTCACACTACTTTACTTTTTGTGTTGTGTAACAGGCCACCCCAGAATATAAGATGTCAGCCAAACCATGATCAGATCCAACAGAAGCAACAGGAACAAGGAGCATTTTTTTTGTTTTAAATAGTTTTTAGAAAGAAATTAGTGCATTTATGTGGGGTTTTTTAAATATCAGTAAAGCTGCTAAAACCAGGCGACCCTGACCCTTTTCCCACTGCCAGTAGATGAGTTTGTCTATTGTGGTTTTTTTTTCCTATTGTGTGCTGCAAAGCCAAGACGCAACTCATGTCTGTTCAGGACACCAGAGAAAATTTGTTTTATAAGAGTGCTTCTGTGTCATTTTTAGCTTCTCACTGAACCTCAGTGGTTTGAAGTTTAGTTTCTCTCCTTTGTCACTGTTTATACTTTCAGGTATCTGCTTTATTTCACTGTTTCGTGTTCACTTTTAGCTAAAGGCCTTTAAGTAACAAAATAACTGCTGATTTTTATTGTGAAAATTTTATAGGAGATGAAACGACCACTGTTATATAAACACTTGACTCAAGATGAACACTTCATGAGTAAATGCACACTTTTGAGCGGGTGCAAACTCTGCTGTGCTGCTGCACTGAGTCAAACCAAGCAGCAGAGTTGCACAAGTCACCAAACAAGCTGACAATTCTTCATTGCCTCCACTGAAAAATAGCTGATAAGTACCGTGACTACTGCAGCTTCATTTGACCCAGGAGTGAGTGATTATACCCTTATGTTAGTGGGTATTAGTGTAAACGGGGCTTAAGTGTGACCAGTTTGAGGAGAATACAAGTCCTTGTTTGATGTCACAGAATCAAGTGTTTTCAAAAATGCCTGCAGAAAGGTTGCTCTTCGAAGAACATGGTGGGAAAAAAGGCCTGTTTCAGTGCTGGGATTCTTTGAGGATTATTCTAGTGTTCAGAAATGTCTTGAACAATAAGAGCTTTGTTAAGAGAACTCACCTCTCTGAAATGAGGGTGGCAAAGGCAGCATCTTTGGCCCTGATGCTCCAGGAGAGAGCCGAGCCCAGCCTGTTGTTCCTCAGGGCCCGCATAGCCATGATCTTACAGATACTCCGGACTGTAAGAGGATGAGACATTAAAGGTTAAAGTCCCTACTGCTTATGTTAGATGGATAGTTTTGGATTATTTGAAGTGGGGCTGTATGAGGTATTTATTGATAGTCAGCGTGTTACCTACAGAAGATGGAGGTCAACAAAAAAAAAAAAATCAATATCAGTTGAGGAGTACGGTATATTTATAATATTTTCACCACTTTACTTTGCTGTTGAACAGCCTTTACTGACAGAACTCCTTTTGCAAAAACAGTAATTTTACATCACAGAACTCAGGAGTTGCTGGTCTACTGCTGCCTTGATCTGTTCGTTTGTTTGTGTTATTGCGTGACGTCTGTGGATCTGAACTAACCTTTTAAAACACTGATGTCAAACAAAACAATAGCACAAACTTACAGATCGAGGCAGCGGTGACTTATTGCGGTTGGCTTCTGTAACAGTGGATTCCCATCAAAAAAGGCTGTCTGATGGCAAGATAAAGTGGTGTACATATTCTAAATATAACATACACTTAAACATTTTGTTGCTGACTCTCTCCACAGCAGTACAATGTCTACATTCTTACACCTGTACTCCTGCTACTTCTCCCAACTGGGGACGAGTCAACCTTCATCCTGTGCACTGACTGCTGATAAGTACCTCATACAACTTCAAATAATCCAAACTATCCCTTTAATGTCTGTGTTTGTGGAGAGAATGACAGAAGACAAAGAAGGAAAGTGCTACCTTGCTCTGACATCTGCCTCTGCTCACAGATCCTGAGGACCTTGAGCGCTTTGCGCTCCGTGTCTAAAGGCACACGCTCGATCTGCAGCTCCAGGTAGACACGGCCAAACTCAGGGCAGTGGTCAAAGTAGTCAACAGCCAGCTGCCACAGACTTTACACAAACACACACACAAACACACACACAAAAAACATCGTATGAGGGGAGGCATTTGTAGAGGCCATTTGGTTGTACAATATCATGATGCTGCTGTCTGCTGGCTTGTGTCTCACAACACTTTCTAGGGCTCTGAATTAATTAAAGTAAATTATATTAGTAACTATAAAAACTAATCTGCCCAAAAACTCTGTGTAGATCTAAACCTTTTAAAAAATGAACAAAGTGATTAAATGCATCAATTAACATCATTTCCATACATCAGTATAAGTAGCATACTGAGCTTATAAAACCATACCTGTGATGAGTGAAGAGACCAGAAGCATATTCTAACAAGAGAAACTCTCTCAAGTTGGAGCCAAAGCTGAAAAACACACACAGAATATTAGATCAAGAAAGAGTGTTGTTATCTCCACATTAGAAGTGTTTGCAAGTACAAACTGAGTCCTTACTGCAGATTGTGAGACTGGAGGAGTTTGCAGTGATCCAACAGGTCTGTCAAATGGGCCACAAACCACCAGTTGTTGAGAGCAATGCTGAAGAGACACATGGTGGAAGAAATAATGAAATAAATGTAGACAGACACATGTATGAGGCTTGTATGTACAGTATACATTAGGGCTGCAACTAGCAATTATTTTGATTATTCATTTATCTAATGAATATTTTCACGATTAATTGATTAGTTGTCTGGCCCCTAAAATGTCAGAAAACTGTTAAAAATGTTAATCCCTGTTTCCCAAACACTATGGTGGCGTCTTGTTTTGTCCACAATCCAAATATATTTAGTTTACTGTCATAGAGAACAAAAGAAACCAGAATATATTTACATTTGAGGAGCTGAAATCACAGAGTTTTTCCTTTAAAATAGTTTCATCAATTTTATGGATCTAATTCTGCATGTTACCTGCAGTCCTTGATGACCTGATGGATGTCAAACTCAAAGGCAGATAGTAAGATGCTGTCCAGGGGCTCTGGGACGCTCCTCGAATCCAGAAACATGGTCATGCATGACTGCAGCACACACACACAAACACACACAGTAAATAACAGGGCTATAGTAGCAGTGACCGAATGCTGAGTGGTGCAGCAGCAGTTGGTGCAGTGTACCTGTGCATAGTAGTGTAACTCAGTGGGTTTGACTGTGGGGTGGCAGAAGAGCAGTCTGGTGACCAGGAAGTGGTACCATGTGCTCAGCAGTTCCTTGTGATCCAGCAAAGTGTCTTCGTCCCCCACTAGGATCTAAAATGAAGAGAAAAAACAGGTGGGAAATGGTGTTGGATTAATACTTCAAGATTTAAAAACTCACATGGTGCAATAAATGCACAAGAATCTGTATGTCTAGTCAAACACCAAACCCTCTTTTGAAAAGACCCACCTAGAAACGAAAGAGAGCGATTTGGAGTGTTTTTTTCAGCCGAGATGCTTTGGTTACTATGATACCAAATATCCACAGAAGTAATGTTTAATATACTGTATGTGTTGCAAGTACCAACTTTCACAGATTGCTAACTTTGTTTGTTTGATGCTGGACAGCCAGCCTTGACACGCTGCTGAAGTTTGTCACAGAGTGTAAATACACAGTAGTCCCATTGAAAACAATTTAAAAAATATGCTGTCCTCAGAAAAAATGCTTTGGTGGACACAGCCCCTTATACAACCAAACAGTTCATTCAAAAGCCTTAAACATGACTTTCCATTGTATATACAGTATACTAGAGATATCATTTTACATGTTCTGTGCATGTAAGAAACAGATGGACAACAGCTGGAGCTACTGAGGACAAAAAGTCACTGACCTTGCATATGAGCTCCAGGTGTTTGTTACTGGCAAATGAGTTGTCCTGTAGACAGCGGTCCACCTCCTCATGCCAGTGTCTCCACTTCACATCAAACTCAGTCAATGTCTGGGTGCCACCAGGCTGAAGGATTACCACAGGAAAAAAGTTCAGAGGAGAAAGCCTCCATCCAGGAATTAAAAGCAGGTTAACAGCTGAATGCAAGCAGACTCACTCAAAGGACATTTGGTGATAATAAATAAAGAGTCTGACAGATGTCAAATTCTGCTCAAATTCAGCGTAACCAGTGGAATACTGCTTGCCTCACCCTCCCCTTCCAAGCATGTAGGGGAAAGTGGCCACAAAACTCACAAAAAACTACAAAAGGCCTTCTCTAGAGCCATTGTTTTGCTTGTCCGTTCTGGGCTACTGTAAAAGCCGGGCTTTGGTCAAGTAGATTTCTGACCAAACTCTATATGCCCAATTTTTACTTACCCCTTTACAAATTAGCTTATTTAGACTTATGTACAGCTGCAATGTCTGTAAAGTGTCAGCAAATAGTGAAAAATCACATCAAGGTTTCTCAGAATGAGTCTAAAACCCAAAGATATTTCGTTTAATATGATAGTAAACTGAGAAAAGCAGTAATCTTCGTATTTGAGAAGCTGAAAACAGCATTTTCTACCATTATGAAAAACTGCTTTAACGATTAATCGTTAATCAAAATAGTTTAATAATAATTTTTTACCACTTGTCTGGTTGGGCAAGGGATTTGTTAAATTTTCTAACCCAACATGGCATTTACTTGCCTTGGGCAAGCAGGCAATCCTTATTGTTGAGCCCTGTAACATTGAACCCTGTTGTGCATATTAGAATCCATTTCTGCCATGTTCTGCCAACAAATCCTTCTAATTCTTACACACATTAAAAAAGGAATATAAAATCATTCATTTTCTTACATTGTAGAAGGGCATCTTGCTGAGAAGAGTGTCCATCAGCTTGTACATGCTCCTGGCAGCAGGCTGCAGGGTGGCCTGCTTCACCAGCATCTGTCTGGCTTCATCCAACGTGCCTTGCAGTACATAACTCACCACCTGCACAGCCCGGACACAAAACCTTCGGTCACTGAGGTTACTTTATTTCTTTATGTCAAAACATCTCTGCTCAAAATCAGGTCTAAGTGTGTGTATAGCTTCTATTGTTTCAAAGATTAAATATATCTGTCTGTGTGTGTGTGTGTGTGTGTGTGTTGCACCTACCACATCCCAGTAGTCACGGTGCTCAGCAGGGCTCTCACTCTGCAGCACTTCTCTGGCCTTCTCATCCACATTAGCGTTGTGTAACTTTACCCAGTCCAAGAGGTGGAGCAACAGGGAACCCGCTGAGGACACAGGCAGACACACAGGTGACCTTTCTGTTTGGGTGATTTCATTGTCTAAAAGTCAAATCATAAAATGTGTTCTAGAAATAAAGAAGGAGATCAACTACAAAGACAAAGTCTAACCAGGAGCAGCATCAATGAACAGCACTTCACACAGATTCCAGATGAGCTCAATGGCCAACAGAATGGACACCTGTCTCACCAAAACAGAGGCAAAAAAAAATCACCCACAAGTAAATTTCAGTCAAAAATGTATGATTCCTCTGCATTTATACCTTAGAATTAATTGTCTATTTATTTACTGCAGCTAATTTTCAAACAAAATGTTCAGTAACACATTATTTGAAGGGTGTGTAATGACAGCGTAATGCTGTCATTACACTGTCAAATCCACATACAATACATAATTATTTCCTGGCTCTAATCAGAAACAAATACACAGATGTCATTCTGTGTGTACATTAGTCTACTGTTCACATATGGATGCAATGTTTTTGCATGTTGGTTTACACACATATACAGTAAAAGGACACACCTGATTTCCACACTGTCTCGCCTCATCTGAAACTGCTGAAACTGCAGAAAAGAGGGAAAGATCAGTTTGATTCTTTCTGAGTAATCACACTGAAGACTAAAGTATCAAAATTATATTTCAAAGTTCTCACCTGCAACTTGCCGAAGCTCTTCCATACAGGCTCGTATCACAGATCTGTAGTTTTTACTGATGCTGACAAACCTAAGGAGCAAGACAGAGACAAATCATGGTAGGCAATAATTTATGTGAGTGTTTCATGTCTTTGGTAAGAGTGGCCTTACTGGGGTTTTTTGTTTTTGCTGGGGAGGTCCTCTCTAATTGTCTGCAGGCCGACAAAGATGTGATGTGACTCATTGAAGAGTTTGCGTAAAATGGGGGAATATATGTCCTCATCTTTCCTGACTTCATGGATGAAGGAGCATCCAGATCCTTTTGCACCTGAAAACACAAGACAAGAGTAGATAAAAGAGACAAGAGAGAAAGGGCAGGGGACCTTAGAGAAAGACTTGTATTAATATCTACACATACCTGAGGCTTTGTAAAGGGTCTCATACACAAGGATATCACCAGGTCCCCATGCAAATCCCAAATGTGTCCCATCACTGGCTGCAGGTATGTTCTGCATTTAAAGAAGAGAGACAGGACACTGAAATCATTCAATAAAGCAGGTGATGCAAAGATTCAAATTGCATTTTTTCATTTCCTGCAGTCAAGCCAAATTTCCAACTTTTTAGTAACTTAAACTACACTTAAACTCTTCTCATAATTTAAATAGACTACTAATTTAATTAATCAACAATTAAGTTAAAATACTTTCTAACAAGTATTCAGAGGTTGGAGGTTTCAAGTATCTATATTTATTATAAGTATTATATCTGTATTTACTTTTCCGACAACATTTTATTTTCACTCCCAATATTTTAACACAAATATCTGTACTTTCCACTCTTCACATCTGTACTTACACTCTTTACAAGTTCGTTACTTTAGTTTCCATGCATTTGAGAGAAATTATCATTTATTTTATTTGTACTTCATTGCACAACACCTTCCCGACATCACAACTGATTTCAGCCTGAATAGTTGGGACAGTAACACAGAAAAGATGATTCCTTGGTGTATCCATCAGTGCGCTGAACATGCATGAGGTTTTGTTAGCTTTGCACAGAAAAAGCACGAAGAAATGCCCTTCAAAGTGCTACTTTTCACTTTTATACATTTCAGAGCCCCTAATTTTTCGCTTTTACTTGTTTGTTGTTGTTTTTTTAACATATTTTTACACAACAAAGCAAGCCTTGGCTATTAACAAAAACATACATTCATTAGGATCTAATTACACCTCTGATCCTTTAACTTGACACTGTATTGATCAGACTTATAGATATGGATAACAGTCAGATATTGATTGTATCATTGAATCTATATGTTGTTGCTACTTTGACACTTCATGTTGTAAGACGTATCTATTTTTGTTATGTGCCTGATTTTTTTTATCTCACGTTATGGGACTCTCTATGTTTCTCTAATTATTCAAATGAGCTATATTAGACTTATGTTACTGAGACAGTTAGCTAGCTTGTTAGCAATGCGACTCAGTGGGAGAACAGAGAAGGACTTAGCTACAGCGGTTACTTACGGTGATAGCCGGCTCAACGTCTACCTCCTCCATTAGGACACAATATAATTAATACAACAAAATATAAAAAGACAAACTAGTCAACTGTAAGCACTTCACGGCATGAACTACAGGTGCGGTGCTGCGCGCTCAGTCCATTCGAAAGCCCTTACGGCGCACGTATAATGACGTCACGAAAGGGTTGCCCTTCCTCCTGCCTGTTTTTCCATCTGCTGTGTTTGGCTCATGGTGGTTTTGTACCGAAATACAAACAGACAACTAAAAATGCCTAAGGACATCAACACAGATAATCGATAAAACTAAAGCTCTGGGGAACCAGGGTCACAAACAAGAGGGAAGTAATGAATTATCAAGATATAGGAATAGTTTCTGTTACAGTTACATGTACAGATAAAGCATAGAATTATTTTTGCTGGAATCTGTTAATCTGTGTTTTCATTTGACTCATACAAATACACTCTTTTCTTTATTTGTAATTATTCATTTAATATAGTTTTAGTGGATGTTCTTCATCTGACAGAAAAACAAGATGGCCGCTGGGATTCACAGGGTTAAAAAGAAAAGGAAAAACAAAAAGTGCAAAGTTGAGTAGTGTGGCATGTATTGTAGTATACTGCATGATGATGGTGACTGTACCACGAAACACTGATGTCAGCAGGGTGATGATGTGTGTGTTATGGGATCATTGTACCTTTACAAACCTCACAACAAAAGGGAAAATATCGCTGTGCGCGTTCATGTGGTGCTGAGTGGCTCTTTAACGCGCGCTGGGACTCTCCCGCCCATGCCCAGAATGCGCTTTCACCCTCATGACTATCTCTAGCCAATCAAAGCCCGGTACTGTGGACGCGCACTGGCTCGTGGCCGCGCACGTTAGGCTCAAATTACTTAACCGGGAACGCGTACGTGCGCGTACCCGTATTCTTTGTGTGGCAGCGTAGAGAAGCGCCAAAAGAGTGACCATGGCTGATGAAAAACCAAAGGTGAGTGTCTACACATTGTATCTATGTACCAATTTATTTCACCACATCTGTGGCATATGGGTTCACAGAAAAAACGGTCATTTTGCACATGTTCTGCTGTTGTTTGTAGTTAAAGTTGAGAGATAATATTCATCTACAAGCTATACCTACTTTGATAGACCGGAAGGTTTGTGAACGCGCATTTACAGACGCGCAGATCGCTGTCTGCCTGATAACACACAGCCAACCAGCTGGTGTCATCCTCAGTGCAAGTGCATGCCCCGATTTACCGGTGTGTGTGTGTGTGTGTATGCATGTGTGTATGTTTATTTGCGCAACTCCGAAAAAGTTTGTGCATTCATTTTGCAGGCAGTGCAACAGAGTGTAAAACAGAATCTAAAGAAATGGAAAATGTACCCCAGGAAAGATGTTAAAGTTTACTTAGATGTCTGGAAATTCACAATAGAAAACGTAAAACATCTGCCTAAACCGCATGATAATATCTGTTTTAACTTTACACAGCAAATGATTTAGTTCATCACATTGATTCAATATTATGTTACATTGTCATCAATGATTTATAAGTCAGTCAGAGTTACTGAGATCAGCCTGGGTTTTAACAATTGCAAAACTTTTTTTATTTACTCTATTACCTCGCAGTAGATAATCATATACCTTCTTTACATAAATGACATATTGGAGGTGAAGTTCACCCACTCTGAAGTAAGCACCTGTTACCTTCAGGGTTGCAATGGTAGATTTTCACAGTACAATAACTATGTTAGAAAATATCACGGTTTCATGGTATCACAGCATACCATACCATGTATTACACTATTATAATTATTACTTTTATGTTATTATCATCATTTTAACGAATGCTTTGTCATAACTTCACAAAATATTATGTCCTGATGAGCATGAACCTTGAAACCATTTTTAGTGAATTCATGTGTTCATTAATAACACTAATATGTAGAGATGGGCATTATTTCAATTTAAAATAACATTTATTTAATAATATACATATTTAACTACTTTATGATCCATCCATCCATCCATTGTCCTTAACCACTTATCCTTGGAAGGATAAGTACACCCCGGACAAGTCGCAAGTTCATCACAGGGCTGACGCATGGAGACAAACAATCATTCGTGCTCACACTGACACCTGTGGACAATTTAGAGTCACCACTTGACGCATGTCTTTGAACTGTGGGAGGAACCCATGTGGACATGAGGAGAACATGCAAACTCCGCACAGAAAGGTCCTGCCCCAGTTATAAACTCCTCAGCCAGCTGGGGGATTTGAACTCAGAACCTTCTTGCTGTCAGGCAACAGACACCCGACTGATGTCACTTTCAAACGTAACTTAAAGCTTCCACAAGGAGCGTTCATATTTTGTTGATTTTAGAGGCCACTGTAGACAGAAGTGGTGTTTCCACTGTAAAAACCATAAAATAACATCAAAAATACATTATTATTACAGTTATTTGTCTTATCATCATTACTATTTTTTATTGTCACATAGCGTTTATTATTCTCTTTCACTTTTTTCTTTGTCATTAGTCTACTTAACCCTAATCTGCCTAATCTTACATGTCTTCTCAAAAGCACAAGCGAAACTGCACATCCCAAATCCATATCAGCTGTTGTACTGCACTGTATTGTCTTATTATTAAAATGTATTTACTTTGTGATCCATTTGTGCCTAACTCGGCTAACAGTAGAACTCAATATTTTTTAAAACAGCCCTAATGTGATAGAACTAAGCAAGTGTACATGATGTGGTAACCATCAATTGCGATACCGTGGTCTACTGTGAAACAGGGTACTGCTGCAAGCCTAGTTACCCGCAGGTCTTCATCTAACCGGTTCATTTTTATGCATCAGTTACTCACTCAGTGCAGTTTAGTCTGTAAAATGTCAACAATAATGTTAGTTGCCCATCCTGAATAACAGGAGCCCAAACTGAGTCTAAAAAGTATTCTGTTTATAGTACAAACAGAGAGAAACGTGCAGTTCTTCACATCTGTGAAGCAGTAACAAGAAGATCAGTGGTCTTTGTGGTTGATAAAATCTGCATATTTTTCCCAAACAGAGCTTGCAAATAACCTTTTTGTCGACCAACTAACTGATAAATCATCTTATTATTTCAGCTCTGGTTCCTTATGTGTCTGCATGAACTGTTTTTTTTTTCCTCTTTCTCTTCCACAGGAGGCAGTCAAGACAGAAAGCAACGAACACATAAACCTGAAGGTAGCGGGTCAGGATGGATCTGTAGTGCAGTTCAAGATCAAAAGACACACGCCGCTCATCAAGCTCATGAAAGCCTACTGCGAGAGACAGGTGGGCACGGCACCATATCCGCACATAACAACCATCACTGATTGATTGTGAACACTCAGGATGATGTTACAGATTTATTTCCTAAACCAGCAGTTCCCAAACTAGTTACTGCTGCCTGTGTACTTTTGTAGAGTGACTCAAGTTTAGTAGACTTTTTTCACGACAGACTGTAACAAACAGTATAATTACTGCATTGTAGCTGCATTGTGATTTTAAGCACATACAGTCATTTTACTCAGGGGTGGAAGTAACTAATTACACAAATACTCAAGTTACTGTAATTAAGTTTTTTTGGGGGGTAATTGTACTTTTATGAGTTCTAACACCAGTACTTTTACTTGTAATTTTGTAATATTTTAGTAATGTAACAGTACTTGTACTTGAGTACAGATTTTCAGTATTCTTTCCACCCCTGATTTTACTAGCATGTTCTATAACATACGTTGAGATCATGTGTCCTCTCGTATATCGCCACTTGTTGACTTATAGGAGTAATGTAGCAATTGCACATCCAAAAGTGAGTACTGCAGTTCAAATAGCAAGCTGGAGCCATAGACAGTATATCCTATTTATGTATCTATGCTGAGGCAGGGATGTTCCCCCCTCCCACCTCCTCCCCAGACTTCTGGAAGATCAGGCAGGCTGCAGGAGCGCTGCAGGAGCGCAACATTATAATTTGACAATAATAAGTGACGACATGTCCTCCACTGTAAGTTGATCAGCTGTTTAGAACTCAATTGTCTGTTAATATAAAGTTAAGCCTGTTATCCTGAAAACAAAAGCCCACTGCTCTGATAATACACACAGCTGGAGTTAAGTGACTGCCTGCCCTCTTCCTGCCAGACTCCATTAACATTTTGCTCACTTTAACTATTATAAACATCAACCCCTTCTGAAAGGTAATGAATGACTTCTTACGACTCATAAATAGACACTGACTCATTCAGCGAATATTCTGTATGAATTTGAACTCTAATTAATGTGAGACGGGCAAACAGTGACACAAGTTATGGGTCAGAATAGAAATTTCAAAGGACACCGCAGCTGTATTGTTGTTGTCATAGAAGCAAATATTTCAACTTGCCATGTTTCCTTAATCTCTATAATATATCGTGGTCAATTGATGATTTATTACAATAAATATATTACAGATTTCTCCTTTAAGCGTTAAAAGGTGAGTATATGAACTACCACCAAATCTGAAAAGGAACAAGCAGTGTAGTATTTTCAACAGAAAACAGCTGGAAGTGTCTCTGAATTTGTCTCTGGTGGAGCTGTAATATTGAGCCTGCTTGTGTGAACTGTTTACATAGGAGCCGCCCCTGACAGCTTTGAAAATCTTTTAGGTGTTACACCTCCACTATTACTCACACCCACTGTATGTAATACGTCTATTCATTTATTGGAGTTAAAGAACAATATGTTGGGTAAATAGTGCAGTCCCTCTTGTAAATTTTAATCAAAACTCCTGCTGTCTGTTAAATCTACAAGGAGTTTTTAACTGGTTATTAAACCGTCTCAGTTTATTACTGATCCCTCTATATGACCTACATAAGTAAACAGGTCATCCTTAAGAAGACTGGATATTTCTCTATAGTTATCGTTAATGCCTGTCACCAGATTAGATTATCCAGAAATCAGATGAAATGAGCCTGTGTTTACATTTTCCCAGGCAAAAGTTAGTGAGTAGTACGTTAGGCAGTTAAAAAGAGGCAGGAGATTTTGGACCAGAAATTTGTTGGCACCACTCTCGAACCAGTTTTTCTGACCGAGTGCCAGTTGTTTGATTGTTGAAACAGGAAGAACTGGTTTGAAACCAGCCCTGTAAAAAATGTACCAGTGAGCCATGCCAGTAAGTCAGCATGTAGGATACTGAGGCCCTGGCACACCTGAATATAATGCAGACATTATTAACACCTGGGCTTTTCCTGCCATGACATGTCAAAATGTCTGCCATTAAAAAGGCCTGTCAGAGTGGAATATTTTTGCATAGCACCTTGTAGGCCTTAATATTTACCCATTTGTTAGAGCTGTCAGTTTTGAAATGTATAGACAGCATGGAAAGGCTTGTAAGAGCCACGCTGCGTAGTTAAGGTACCTTTACATCATATATATATATATATATATATATATATATATATATATATATATATATATATATATATATATATATATATATATATATATACATATATATATAGCCTAACATGGCAAAGACAAGCACAAGAGACAAACCATCATTTCTGCCTAAATCTAACCAAGCAGTTTTATTGCCTGAAACTAACAAGATGTTTGGTGAACTGAATCTGATCAAACTGCGACTGAAAACTGAAAATACTGAATAAAAAACTGTAACTAACAGGTACAACTGACATGCAATTTCACACGAATATAAAATTGTACTCATCCAGAGCAGGAATCAAACCCCACTCTCCTGTAGAGAAGCCCTGCACTTAACACATTCTTCCACCACAGTCTTTTATTAACAGTGAGTCTATTGCTCTTTATAGTTAAAATAAGGAGGCCGTGTCTCCATTCTTACCCAGGTACAGGCAACAAAGCCTATGATAAAAATATTATTTTCAGGCCTTTCACATGGTGACTGGTTTTCATGCCTGCATTTGGTGACTGGTAATTTTATATTTTGTTGCACAGCGTTCTAAATAATGCAACATTAACTTTAAGCAAATAAAGCAAATATGTCTCGACAATTTCACAATCCTATTTGCCATATAAATGACACTGTTTAAAAAGTTTTAATTGTGGTTTTTATTTGACATAGAGACTCTAGTTGACTGCAGGTATTAATTCAATGTTAAGGTCACAGTTCAGTGCGTTGGAGAACTCACCACATCACATATAAGCCACCTACAGACATTGCAGGATGCTAAAAGGTCAAACTTAAAATAAAAGCCAGATGATGTGGATTAAAGAGTTATTCATCACAGTCATGTTTTCGTTCATTTTTTCCTGAAAGAGTTATTGTTCATTGTTTATTGGCTGTGATCCAGCTCTGCATTACAGCTCTTCTCTTCCTCCTCAAACACAGTTTCGGGCTGCAGAGTCGATGCAAATCTTCCCTGAATAGCTGAACACAGCTAAAAGGTTTTACCTCCCCCATCACATCCAAACACAAACCTCCTTATCTACGTGTCTTCCTGTGATTCCACACGTTAATCACGAAACATATCTCATCTTTTCCATCGGCAGTTATCAGCTAAATCATTTTTGAAGTTGTCCTTCACCGGGCTTCTTACTGCAATGGGATGCAGGAATGCTGACTTACTCTTATGACTTATTCTAGTGCGTTAATATTTGGATGGGTGATCCTGAGGTTAGAAGGTAACTTCTACATTCTGAAGTATCTGCACCTAAAAGTTAAGAAGAGGTTATTAAATGAAACACAACCTCTGACATTCCTCTTTGTCTGAAAGTGAAATGAGCGTTTAACTTTGTGGAAGAATGGAAACCTGACACCGTTTGTCATGCAGCTCATTTTTAAAACAACAGTGAGAGCCAGATGTTTTTCATTATCCCGTTATTCGTGTTTCCCTGCAAGAGACAGTGTAACTCATTATTTTTCTGTGACCCTAAATCTTCAGTCGGCATACCTTAAACAAGGAAATACTTACATTAAAGGAGAAGTCTGTAATATACTTAATTACTCATAAAATGACCATGATATGTCATCACTTGTGCTATCGTTTGCCAATTTCATGTTAATTAGAGTTCAGATGAATGTTGAGTGTTTACCAAACGTCTAAGTGTCTATTTATGAGTTGTAAGAAATCATCAATAATCTTGTAGAAGGAGTAGATGTTTGTAACAGTTAAATTGAACAAGTCTAGTCTAGCAGGAACAAGGCAGGAAGTCACTGAACTCAAACTCCAGAGTGTGTATTTACTGATCGACTTACATTGTAGGACTTATCACAATGTTGCGCTCGTCTTGCACTGCAGTGTTCCTGCAGCCTGCCTGTGCTTCCTCAAGTCTGGGGAGGAGGGGGCAGGTGGAAACAACTTGTTGCAACCAAAGATTGTATATTAGTGTATTGAAGTATATATTAAGTGTTTCAGCCTATTTGATATACCGTCTATGGCTCCAACTCACTATTTGGACTACTGTAATCCTTTTTGGATGTTGTTTATAAATTTGTTTTGAAATGTGCTGCACAAATAAATGTTCACGTTGTTAGTAGTAGTTGTAGTACCAGTAGTAGTGGGTCCCATGCACCCCCTTTGACATCCAGAACAGGTTGATGCACCCTCAATTCCCCACGCTGTGAAAAAAAAAGCAATATAGCCTTTGAAGGTGGCACATTCAGATGCCACTTAAGATATTGCAACAATGTGAATGAAATTGCAGTTAAGTTACACACAATCTGCCACGTAAAGAAGAGAGAGAATGACACATTCATAGACTCAGAAACGGATGCAGGTTCTCCCACTGATTGAAGACAGGCAGAGAGATGTATGAGTAGGCCCAGTACACCGTCATTACGTTTTTCTTCTTGAGACCCACTCAGCTTTAGTAAAAACAAATAGAAACGCAGTGGTTTTATGCATTTGCCTTGCAGTGAATCTCCATTTTTGGTGGTGAAATCATCATGTAGTTCATCATTGTTAGAGTTAACTTGTGAGGTCCTCACCAGAGCTTTTTGTTTTTGGAATCCCACATCAGTCTTTAATTTAACATAACAACTGCATCAAGTTCACAGAGGAAAGTATTTGAGAGGGTGCTTACTGCAGTGATTGGAAAATATTGCTTTAAAGGGGCAGTCCACCCCAAAATCAAAAATAAATATTTTCCTCTTTCCTGTCTTGTGCTATTTATCCATGTATATTGTTTTGATGCGAGTTGCAGAGTTTTGGAAATATCAGCTGTAGAGATGTCTGCCTTCTCTCCATTAAATGGCAGCTCAGCTTCTCAGCTTTTTGTTTTCAAAGTGCCAAACAGATGCATTTCAAAAATTCAACACCAGGGCGGATATTTAGCTCAGTGGGTAGAGCGTCCGACCCATGTATGGAGGCTATTAGTCCTCTGCAGCGGCCGTTGGTTCGACTCCTGCCTTCGGCCCTTTGCTGCATGTCATCCCCTCTCTCTCTGCCCTGTTTCCTGTCTACTCTCTGGCTGTCCTGTCCAATAAAGGCAAAAATGCCAAAAAAAATAACTTAAAAAAAAAAAAAAAAATTCAAAACCAGTGTCTCTTTCCAGAAATCATGACCCAGTTACTCAAGATCATCCACA
>JAJHUR010077785.1:0-14767 GCA_027495735.1 Lutjanus campechanus | reverse complement strand
AAACCCACAGCCTCGGGTGTCGCTTCTCCCTCGCTTTCACCCTCACCTATCTGCCTTTATCGCTGCCGACGTGAGCGTACGGCAGGCGCCCAGGCGACCCAACCCACTCCCCGTTTACTACGCATCCGAGACTGCGGAGGCGATTCACACTCACAGGCAGCCCCCCTCGGTGGTAAAAGACAAAAAAAAGTCCAGCGTGACTTGAGCGTATGTGGAAACCTGCTTCCAGACAGGAGACTAAGTCCGAGGGATATGAAGAGTCCAGCCTGAAATAAGTCCCTGCTATGATTTTTCTCCTCCTCGTCAGTGATGTGAGAGAGCAAATCGCAGTCCAAGCAGCTCTGGCTTTCTCCTCCACGGAAATCCCGGAGACTATAATCAATCTCCCACTATCGCTCCGCAGAAAGCCCAATGGGCGGGCGCTCTAGATGAGGCAGACAAGGCTTTGTGCTCTGACACAATACATCAGATTAATCAATGAATACTTTCACTCCAAACACCGGCTTCCCAATTGCGCCACCAATACACCTGAGCCGGTGTGTCCTAATTCTAAAATTTACACAAGACGGCTTACCAGCCCCAAAAAAACCCACTTTAATCAAACCCTTAATGCTGTAATCTGGTCCCAGACAGAAGCGGTCCACCGCGTTTTTCCCAAGGTTACGTCCCCGCTTCCTGCTTTCTTGTAAAGCCACTTTTGTTTGCCTGGCAGTCAGTTTGAAAACTTAACAGCGTGCTCTCTGTCTGCCCCCACCCCTTGTCAGAGACCACGCCCCGGCCGAGTGGGACACCACCACCGTCCACTGTGGGTGAGGCCAAAATTTGCATTTCTGAATTTAAATTCTAGGCCAGGACGTCGTTGGTTTGAATGGGTTAAGCGAAGTGGAGGGTAATTAAGCCCCTGAACCAGAGCTAGCAATTTTCTCTGCTTTTTATTTTGCAGGGTACAGTTTAACCACCTTTTTGAGGCGGAGAGGAATGACATTATACTGCATATTAAAAAGGTTCTGCACACTTAAACATGTTTTTTGAGCTGTAAGATGAATCATATTACTGTTCTATGGGTGGGTGATATGGCCCTGAAATAATATTACAATATTTCAGGGTATTCTGCAATAATAATAATATTCTTGACAGAATGACAAAAATCCTTGGTTTAAAACGCACAATCACTGTTGAACTCTCCTGACAGGATTTTTGGCTCTCCTTGTACTCAATTGGGTGCTTCTGCTTGAGTTGGTAAAATTGTGTGTTGTATTTCTCCCTTTTGCTGTTATATTAGACTTCTGACATGGTTTTATTGTGTGTTTGATCCTTTGTAACCAAACCACTTCCACACTACTGAAGTTGCTCCCCTTTTTTGGAAGTAATTATTCCACTGTGAAGCTGGCAGCAATGTTGCTTTCGCGTTCAGCCTCACTTCATGTTGCTGTGTGTAACAGTGTGACATCATTCTGTCAATAAGTTGGATTATTGCCATTCTCGGGATACATCATAATATTAATTTTCTTTACCATGACAAAAATTATAACAATATATTGTGAATGAGAAGGTATGGCACACCCCTATACTGTACTGTGGTGAAACACATCAATACCCATGTTAATATTGTCATATATTAATAAACTTTACATTTCATGTGTTGAATATGGTTCAAAACACTACCTGCAGGGCCAATGCTGACAGTGTTTGGAATTATTTACGTCATGAAATTTATGTTTAAAAGAGACGGTTATAGTGATATGTAATGTTTCCACATTAGAATGTTTAAAAATGCTATATACTTTATTAGTTTGTGTTCTTCCATGATCTCAAATGTTTCCAGCAATGTTCAAATTGCAAAGAAATCCATAATTTATTCAAGGTAATGGTATGTCTCCTGTTAATTGTGGCAAGCTAGATGCTAGTTGCTATAACTTTTGGGAAAACACAGAAGACACATCGGGTACATCAGAGAGGAAGGGAGGAAGTCAGTGAATGTGTCTAAACATAATGTGAATAGAACTTTAACATTACCTCCTTCATGATTTCTGCATGTCAGATAGATTTTCATCAGCATTGGTGGTTGTTAGACAATTAACACACCTGCTGTGATCCCTCTCTACGTCACAACGTTATCTAACTGCATCTTTCGTTATTAAGATGTGAGAGACCCCTAGCAGCAGAACTTACATACTGTGCACTTGATAAATGCATAAAAATCTGCATTTCATGTTGAAAATGGCTCAAAATGGCACCTATACTGTTTTAAAATCATCCTGAACCTTGCAAGGCCAATGACTCATTGTCTGACACCATTGTCTGGCTGGGGTTTGCTACACTAATCATAGCCTAACGCCCTCTAATCATAGCCTAAACTCATGTTAATGAGTTTAGGCTATGTTTTGCTGATCCTCTGATTAGTGTTTTTATATTTTGCCATTTTTGACAGTTGTAGAAGCACCACAAGGCAACACTCTTTCCTTTGATGTTGATCCCATGGTGGGGCTATGGCTACATACTGACAGTTTCATGCATACAGACACACTGGAGAGAGCAGCCTCTCTGAGCAGCAAGTGCTAGCTCAGCTAGCTACAACTCAGGTACAACAGAGAAACTTTTTCAAAAAGGGTCAGAAATGTTTTTTTAGGTACTGTCAAAGCTCCAGTGGACTCTGTGTCTTCAGCGCTTCTCTGTCACAGAGTTTGTAAGCAGATGCCCCTGGTTGGTTATCGCTGACCTCTAGCTGTTAATGCTACACTGACAGGCCTTTTCCACCAACATGGAACCAGCCCTGTTAATTTTGAACCATTTGGAGCATTGCCACCAAAAATAAATTGGTTCTGAACCCAAAAATTTGATTTCTAGCTGGAACCAAACATTAGGAGGTTTCCCTTGGGAACCAAAGTGGGCGAGTAATGTTCTACAGGTGATTGTGCAACACTCTCTGTTGATGATGATCTGTGATTACAGTTCTGCTCAAAACTGGTGGAAACATGGGCTGGTTTGCTAGATAGCAAAGAATCTTGAATGCAACTGGTTCAAGACACAGAGCTAATTTGGCGGAAGAGGGCCATGTGTTACTGTACATCCCGTGTCATACACCACGTAGAAACTAGGCCCCACCCCCTGCAGTGTTGTCCTGTCCACCCTCAACACGCCCCTACGTTCTGTCCCTTGACAACTTTTTTAGCATTTTTCAAAGTGATGCAGTGGGTAGAGTTTGGTTTAGACCCAAGGGTGTAGAATGAAAGGGTCTTTTTAAGGATAAATAAATAAATCCTAGACTTTTCATTTATGGTGTTTACTTGTCTTGTGTTGATCACAAAAGTCACCTTCTCATGCATAATTCACCCAGCAGTCTGTGTGTTACTGACACAAAATCACTCCCACCCCCCAATACACACAACTGGCAATCAACATAATGAGGTGCCACTCTGCTGTGGGAACTGTAGGAAATATCAGAACAAACACTTTTTCCCCTTCAACACATTACAGTCATCTTTCAGAGTTGCAAATTCCACCCTTCTTTGATTCAGATCATAAGTAGCTAAACCAAACATTACTTTGACATGTGCTCAGATTTATTTATTTGCACGACTCTGCTGCTGCAATATTAGCAGGATCTCAAAATAGACAGGGTGAATGGGAGTTTGCATGGAAACAGAAAATAGCACAATGAGATAATACTGCTCTGGTGTGAAGCTGTGAAAGAGCGTTGCTATCTGGAAAAGGACAGAAATATCGAGTCCAAAAAGCTCCAACTTAGTGAAACCCAAAAGCTCCCTCCTGTGTAATACATAAATAAATGAGCAGGCCTTTGCATGTGCATACAAAAAGTAATTGCAATGGACCCATCTGGTATTCTCTTTATCAGATGGGAATTGCAAGTTCCGCACACCGCCTGAATGCAACATGAATACCATTTTTTGGAAGCAGTAAAAATGCTTCTTTCCCCTTTGCTGGGCTCGTGGATATCAGCTCAGATAAAACTTCCTGAACATCCGATGGAATGTGTCTGGACCCCGAGGCACAAAGAGAGATGTTTACAGAATACAGTACATTAATAAACCGTAACCTCACATCTGAACAACAGTTTATCCAAACAGTTTAATGAAGAAAAAGGGGATCTTTTTGTCCCTCCTTCTGTCTAAAACTGTGTCATGGTATTAACAGAAAGGAGAGACAGCTTTTAGCATGTTTATATAGAGAAAACAAAGGCTTTAGCAGACATTGCTGCCAACAAAAAGTAAGCCAGAGTGGGATTAGACACTGGTATGAAGCACGTGGGCTATTGGTTCAGCTTCTTCAAAGTACTATCCAGGTCCAACGCAGCTGAATTAATACACAGCCAACAAAGCTGGCTAGGTAGGCCATGTGCATTACACCTGGTCTACATATTGCAGCACCTAAATTTAGCTCAGTTCTCCACAGACTCCTTATTGCATGGACGAGTGATGGCACAGTTTGCACAGGCAGGCAGCTAAAAGGCAGCTGTAACATCGTTTGAGCCAAGCATCAAGTTCACACTGAAGAAGAGATCACCTCTGACCCCTCACACCGCTTTTTGGCGACTATGCACAAGTATGTTTGCTCGGAGGAAAAAAAGGCTTCAGAGGAATGTTTGCAAGTATAGTGGGTGCAGGGGATCACAATAGGTCTCCATGGAAACAGAGGAGTCTGCATTGTGTGCACTTCATAACAGGGTCCATCACCTAGATAAAGTCTTGATCGCCACAGCCTTTTTTGTCCATATACAGCGTAATTGTTAGGACTTGCACGGGCTGACTTGTTTTTAAAAGAATTCTTAATATTTCAGAACCCTTACAGCACTGTCTGTTGAGCCGGTGTCAGCAAGGTTACATAGGATAGCTGTGAGAGGATGTGCTGGATGTGGAGAAAGAGAGAGATTTGTTCACTTATTTCATCATACACACATTTTCATAGTTCGTCCCAAAAGTATATGAATGATTTATCGGATTTCTCCGTGCATTTTTCTCCAGTCTCATATGAATATGTCAGTTTTACACAGAGGAGTGTGTAGAAGCAACTTGCACACACACAAACACACGCACATATACGATCAGATGCTGCATACATTAATACAACCATGCACATACTGATGCAAGTGTCACTTCAAATTAGAGAGGCATTCTCCTCACTGAGACTATAAACTCACATGTTAAAACGTACCACACAAACACGGAACCACATGTGAACTCATCTTGTTGATGAATCCCTAATGTGAGCCAGGGTGAACAGAGGATAGCATGAGCCCTGTTACATAAATGATGTCTGAAACAAAGAGAAAATTATAAATAAGTAAACAAAAGCTCTCTGTTCTGATGGAGTCAAAAAGCAATAAAAAAAAATAAAAAAAACTTTTTGAATTTACTTCTGGACATATTTTTTTCAAAGAGGCTTCCCTAAGAGGAGTGAGAGAGATGGAGAATATATACCAGATGGGAAAAGATGGAAGAAAGATAAACACAGTCTAACATTTCATTGTCAAACAAGTTAAGGTTGAGAGGCAATACAAGGTGCCCCGGTAGCTCTTTTGGTAGACCTTGTATGCCCCATGTACAGCGTCTGAGTCCTCAGCAACTGACATGGGTTTGATTCCAGCCCGTGGCCTTTTGCCTGCACGTCTTCACCCCACTCTCATGCCCCATTTCCTGTCTATTTAAAGCTGTTCTATAAATTAAAGGCTTAAAAGGACAAAAAGTTATCTTAAAAATAAAGAACATAAAAGGTTACAAGACGAGTTATGAGGTAACTCTGAACGTTGCTATTGTGCAAAACTTCTTCACAATCATCAACAAATATGCACAGTCACAATCAAACATTTCTCCTAATCCATACCATCATACACATGGATTTGAGTGTTTGAATTTGAATTTTAGTAGCACAAAAGAAGTGATAGAAGAAGTATATAAAAAACAAACATAGCAGGGATTGTGCAGGAGAGGTAAGAAACCCAAAGGGGCTTATAGTAAAACCTCCTCTCTAGGATTTACAATTTATCCTAATACTATGGATATTTCTCTCCTTAACATGAAAAAAATGTAGAAAAAAAACAAATAATAATAATAATGATCATAAACGAAACAAAGTTAAACACATGAACACACATACTGAGCACATGAACGATGGCACAGGCGCTTGTTCATAGACTTAAATACTGATAATGATGGACAGACTGGTGTTCCAAAGCAGTGGTCCTCT
The DNA here is from genome assembly GCA_027495735.1 of Lutjanus campechanus. NCBI lineage: Eukaryota > Metazoa > Chordata > Actinopteri > Lutjaniformes > Lutjanidae > Lutjanus > Lutjanus campechanus. The sequence goes on along the minus strand of JAJHUR010077785.1, from coordinate 8,563 downwards.
GTATTTTATGGCAAACTGCCCAAGAGTTGAGTGATAATTGGGAAGATGAAAATCCTTTGCTTGTCTTGGGTGGATATCCCAGAAGGCCATAGTCATGACCTGCTCTGCTCTGCCTCAGATTGGTTAGCAGGGCTGTGACAGTATAGATTTAGTCTTACTGTGGTGACAAAGCAACATATTCCCACAGAATGGCAGTTTACCGCAACTGGCCAAATAATTATGTTTAATTTAGGGCTGTCAAAATTAACGCGTTAACGCGGATTAATCCATCATCATGATTAATCTGATTAAAAATTTTAACGCAATTAACGCATCTGCAGCGCAGAATGACTCGAGACGGTCTTGTCTGGTCTTGTCCAAGTAGACTTACCGTCGCGCATGCCGCCGCACATGCACAAATCCGGTTGATCCGGTAGTGGCATATTTATAGATATATATAATAAAGGCTAGATGTCTTAAGGCGGAGTCTCTAACGGCATCACCGGGTGGCCATCTTACCCCAGGCAAGCTCTCTGGCGGAGTCTGTGGTATGTGAATGAAGGTGAGTGATCTGCACAAACGTAAATACTCGTATCTTGCTGAAATCTTGACGGATTTACAAAGGGTTTGGTTTCTTACAAACGTTATTAACGTGGCTACAATTCTGGATGTTTGACCGGAAGTGTGACATAATTATCCATAAGTGCAGTGTTACAACTACACCTCTGACATTTATAACAAACCAAACTGTTTGAAAATCGGTAGAAAATTGAGCAAGTTATGGTTATTTAAAAAGTATGCACCACTACAACACAATGTTATGGGTGAGCCAGCTGACTGTGGCAAGATGACCGCCAGTGCTGACGTGCGATTGCGTTGGCCGGCAGCGCGGAGGAGACATCTAGCCTTTATTATACATATCTATGTAGGCCTATATATTCCCTTCTTTCTTGAGTCTGTTTGCTCATGCAAAATGAAACGCGATTAATATAGATTAAAAATGAATGATATTTAATCGTGATTAATCGAAATTAATCCACAGTGACCCTGTGATTAATCTGATTAAAAAATTTAATCGTTTGACAGCACTAGTTTAATTGGACTTTGTTGAAGCATACATTCAGAAGCATAGCATAGCTCCTTTAAGGAATAGGGCAGTGCATAAATGTCTATGGTGGGCAAGTGAAGGAGACAGAGTGGCAGACTGCTGGTGCTGCTCAGCAGAAAATTAAACTTAGCAGAAAGCCGTCAACCTGTAATCCAGCCATGAACTGCAGCATCTTTTTTGGAGGGGATAACACGATAATTTATCCACTTTTCCATCTTGAAAGCAGTTGCAGTTGTTGCTAGCATGTTGTTATCTATCCACTGTCAATCCCAATATGCCTTGGTTTGAGTTTGTCAACCAGTCACAGGCTGTGTTCCTGACTTGTGTGTGACAGCACTGATCCTTGGGTGTTTTAATATATCTCAACACGACACTGACCCTTCAAAATAAACGATGTGGTCATGACTGTAATGAGCTCAGCCCCACGGTAGACATCACATGACTGCAGTATTGTTGTATTGCAGTTATCGTCTCAGCCCTATTGGTTAGTACTTCTTGCCTTCGTTGGTTGGGTTGGTTAGGTTTAGGCATGAAGTGTGAGTGGTTAGGGTGGGTCATGACTTTGCCCCTTGAAATAGTTCATAGTTCAGTGCCTTTTCAGTGGATGGAGAAGTGACACAGATTTGAACAAATTTGTGAACAAAATCTGAGAGAAAGAAACCCTTTGAGTGCATAGAAAAAGTATATAAATATACATAAATATATATTTCTGTTGAATATACCTTGGGTAAGCTGTACTTTTGAAACATTTATACATGAAGACACATTTTTGACAGACTTTTGGACAAAGATAATGTTTTGAAGGGAAGAAGGATATGTACTGGCCCAAATGATGTTACACTATGAAATGTATGGATGCATTAAACTATAATGGAGAGCGTGGCAGGTTATTATCGTTTGATCTCACACAGCTTCTGTTAGAGGGCCATGAGCTCACGTTGCGTCTATAGTGGCAGGTACCAACCTGACATATTGGATATACTGTGGGCTTTTGACAGTAAGCAGACTGACAGACAGCAGGCAGAAGGCAACACTCCAGTTGGGACCAACCAGATTCAAGAGTGCCACTCTTCTCTCTTCAGTCTATCTAGGATTTAATGTGAGCTGAGTCACGAGCTACACAGTCAAAGTAATGCAGTCCAATTTCTCACGCCACACTTCACATCGGCTCGGAAGATTACACTCTGCATTGTCAGATAACCTTTGATTATCTCCAGCTGAGGCTGGTGCAGTCAAATATGTAATTTTGCCTTTATGTTATAAACCAACTCTCATGCACGGGCTGTTTTTTAAAAGCCCAGTTATCTAAACGCACAGTGTCCTGCATGACAAACTTATGCTGTATACATTTACAGCCACAGGCGCAGGGCAGTAGCCTGCCAGGAGCACAAATTGCTACATTTTCCAGCACGTTAATTATTCATCATTGGGGCTCTTAATGTAGAGTATTAATATGAAATGACTGTCAAGCTACCAATTTTTTGCCCTTCTATCTGTCTGTGTCAACTTTACCATTCCTCACCTCTAAAAGGCCTCTTTTCTCTCCCTTTCTCTGTCATTTCTGTGCTACATGCCACTCGACTTTATGTCATTTTTTTCTCTCTACTTGAAAGCTCTGAATCCCATGATTGCTTAATAATTAGGTCTATATGTGCGGCACTTCCATGTGAGTCTGAGTGTGGGTTCAGTTTCGTACGTGCACATGTGTGTTTGTGCTGTTATTTTTTAATGAATTTTTTAATGAATTAATTTTAAGTATTTTTGAAGAAACATTATTTAGCAATGCAAAAATGTATGCAGAAATTAGTACTGCAGTCCCAATAGTGAGTTGGAGTCACAGACTGTATATTAAATAGACTGAAATCCTATTTAATATGCAGTCTATAGTTGAAGCGAGTTGTTTCCCCCCATTGTTTCCTCCCCAGACTCGAGGAAAGCTCTCTAGAGTGCAGGAGCTCTGCAGGAGCGCAGGACGCACACAACACAACATAGAAAATTTAAATTATAAGCAAAAGTCCTACACTGTAAGTTGATCAGCTGTCAGTTGTCTGTCAATGTAAAGTTAAGCCCGTTATCCTGACACAAAACCCCACTGCTGTGAAAATACACACTTATTGTCTTACTGCCTGCCAAACCCCATTAAAATTTTGCTCAATTTAATGATTATAAACATCTACATCTTCTACAAAATAAGTAATAATTTCTTATGACTCATAAAGAGACACTTACTCATTTGGCGACCATAGGCATCAATTTTAACTCCCATTAATGTGAAATGGACAAACAATAACAGTTGTTGAAAAGGGGACACTGCGGCTGCAGCGTAGATGTCAGAGAAGTGAGTATTTCAACTTAACATGTTTCCTTAATCTCAGCTTACATATCATGGTCATTTTATGATTTATTACAGTAAATATATTACAGATTTCTCCTTTAAGTTACTTTGCATTAGATGCACGTAAGCATATGCATAGGATTTCAGTAACACACAGGGTTTGCAGCGATTACTGCACTTGAGTGAAAGCTTCCACTCTTTTCCTTGTTCCTCTGCAGGTGGTTGTAACGACATTAATATGTGTTTATTACACCTCCTTTGTTCTCAGATTACAGCCGAGCTGATGCTGCAACAAGAACCGAGCGTCACGTGTAATTTTCGTAATCATTAGCTGACAGGTGGTTGCAAGAAATATCCTATATTTATATAATTGCAAATAATTACAGTAGCTGAATGTGACAATTAAAAGCCTTTGAGCGAAGTGAAGAAATACTTGAACATCTGAGTAACAATAGATCCTTTCACTCAGTCTGGATGAGTTTACTAAAGGTATTATTGCACTGTATTACACCAGGTGTTAATATACACACATTGTCAGCAGTAGAGCCACCGGGCCACACCGTATAACGGAGCAAGTCCAGACACAATTATATTTCTGGCAGCAGTGTGGATAAAATCCTCCTGTGTCATGAAGAGGACATCTGTGTACACTTGTTCTTTCATTCCGTGACCGTGAGGCAGAACTAATTTTCTGAGATCTTCATTAGAAATAATTTTCATAAGGTTCATGCAATTGAACTGCATTCATCTCTCCTCTCTTCTTCTCTTCTTCTCTCCGTCTGTCTGTCTTTTGTCTTTCTTTCTCATCTTGATTATGTGGGTGTTGCCCAACGTGCAAACACAGCTGAATGTCATGCATTATTCATTTGGATCGTACTGGACAAAGTGACTCGCACACATGCACACGTACACACACACACACACACACACACACACACACACACACACACACAGACACTCTACTCTCGGGGAATAGCTCATGATGGCAAGGGCATCAAGGTGAGCTTAAACATACTGTGAAGATTGTTCGACTTTACGCCCCAAAACACCAAACACATTACACAACACACACATTTCATCATCATCCCTCGCAGGTACAGGCTTGTCCTTTTTGCTGTTGGGTAACGACAACAAAGCAGATGCTATCTATCAACTCCAGGCTGAAAAACACAATTTGCTTTTTCATGGTCACACTTACTGGAGCATTTGTTTTGTGTATGCAGAACAAGGTAACTCATTCTCACCACACAGCCCTGTAAAACTGACATGACTCATGGCTGCATGAGGAAGTATGTGGGCAAAAAAGGCTTTTGGAAGCACAGTTAATACACCACCAGATTACTGAATCACAGTGTTATCCAAGCTGGTAACAAAAGAGGGTCACTGCATGTGAGATTTTAGTCATTTTATTAGAAAGATACATCCTTTACTTTTACATTTTATGTTACATACAGAAGCGTATTACTGCCCCAGAAAAATAAAAAACAGGTCAGTATCACATTATAATGTGAAAAGTTTATTGTTAGAAGATGTTTTTAATGTTATAACAAGATATTTACATGTTATAACAATATATTTTCAAATTTTAACAGGATGTTTTCACATTATAACAGATATTTTCAAGTTATAACAAGATATTTTCACATTATAACAATATATCTTCACATTATAAAAGGATGTTTTTATCTTATAACAAGATATTTTCACATTTTACCTAGATATTTTCTCAATATAACAAGATACTTTCACATTATTTCACAAGACATTTTCATGTCAGAATATTTTAACATTACTACAACATACAAACTCATCACATAAACAACTAATTTGTTATAACAACATACTGTTTATTTTGTTATAATGTGGAAATAAGCACCGTAAAAGCAGCCAGTCAGTATGTATGTCTATGAAAAACACAAACAGTTCTGACCTCTGACCTCCAAGTTATGTGGAATGCGTCATAAGTTATAACATGAAACGTATAACAAGATAAATAATATATTGTTATAACAAGAAAAGTTTGTATGTCATAACGTGAACATATCTTCTGATAATGTGATTAACATCTTATAAAAATAAACTGTTATGTTATATAGTTGATCGGGGTTTTTTTTGTTTGTTTTTCTGGCATGGCAGGAATATGCTGCCATAGTTTCAGATAATGTCATTAATTTAAGTAATAAATGGAAGGATGGGACATTACTGGTTGGTTGTGCAGCACAAGTTCATTGTACTGAGCTGACAGTGAAGTCTGGAGAAATTGCAGGGTAGTTGTAACTGTAATTGTAGCATTTAAAGGGATTTCTGCCACCAGAGGGTCTCAGGTTCATACCCAGGAACATGTGTGTTACTCCCCCTTCAGACCAAAACAACACAACCACACGACATGTTCACTATTATCCAACCTGAGTTCACAGCCCTGCTCCCGAACAATGCTGAACGCAGGTCTGACACTGTTTCACTTTGTATGAAAGGCATGAAGCAATAATTAAAGGATTACTATATGCTTTTATTATTGGATTACTTTAACCTCAAGGGTATATTTTGGTGTCATGTTCTAGTCCTCTAAACCATTATTTTTGTTGCTCTCTTTAACATTATTATTGGTTGTTGCATAAGACGATCAAAAGAAAAGAATTCACAAGAAAATAGAAATGAACAGCAAAATCCTACTATATCACACCACTTTATTAATGCTGCCTGTTGTTGTTGATTGACAGTATTGATTAGACAGTCTACTGCTCTGTTTGCAAACATGGGTCTGGTGATTTAGCAATATTGTATTGACCCACGATGACAGCAGTCCAATGGGTCAAACTCATTTAATAATACCTTATGTCAGACAAGGTGTTTGTGTGTGCAAGTTGTGTTAAGTAAAAAGAAAGGATGGATTTCATTTGACAGTAAGGACATTAAGTAGCAATTATTTCATAACAAACTGGCACATAATTAGTACGTGTGAAATGGAGATTATTTCTGCCTTATGCAGCATGCTTATAGATTAGTCTTTTTTCTCTCTACTGATACTCATCAGTGACACAGGGGGAATGCAACCCATCCCAACATACTTTACACTGAGGTGTACCTCACTTCAGTGTTGTCTGTATCTTCATATATCACTTAGCATACTAACATGAGACTGGTATCAGTCTCCATCTAATTTTCAGCAAGACCGCAAGTAATTAAATGACCAGTGTGTAGGAGTTAGTGGCATCTAGTGGTGTGCATGCAGACTACAAAACGCAAAAGTCCGTTTCTAGAGCCAGTGTTCAGTTTGTCCATTCTGGGTTAGAAACAGAGTGATACAACATGGCGACATCCATGGAAGAGGACCCACAACCTCTGTAGATATAAAGCGCTCATTCTAAGGTAACAAGAACACAACTATTCTTAATTTTAGATGATTATGAAAACATACTTATGCCCAAAAAGAAACTGTGAGATACTGACACGTTTGTAACTAAAGTAGGCTAGATATGAGAATATATCTGCTTAATGCTATTTCAACAGAGTGTGTGTGTGTGTGTGTGTGTGTGTGTGTGAGAGTGAGAGAGAGAGAGAGAGAGAGAGAGACGCCCCTGGCAAGGCCATGAACCTGTGTGGTTGTATCCCTGCAACAGCATCGGGAAAAGTACGTGACATCATTTTCACCAACGGTGAAATCTGAGACGGGACAACTGAGAATGCTATGGTCTCCAGGAGACAAGTATTAAATCCTGTTAAAGGTCACATTGAGGTATTGATGGCTATGACACACAATAAATTTGGTGTGCAGCAAGTGACTCAGATAAGGGCCTGTTACTGTAAAAGCTTATTTTAGCTACAGTATCTATCTATCTATCTATCTATCTATCTATCTATCTATCCGTCCGTCCGTCCGTCCATCGGTCTCTCTGTCCATCCATCCCTCCATTTCCCAATTTGGGACCCCTTTACTACAGTTTTTCTCAATCGCAACAGTCTTACTGTAACTTTCTCTAAACTGTATAAGTGCAGTTGTCACAACTGTTTCATGGGACATTAAAACTCTATTGCATGTTTGCAAAAGGCAGTAGCTCAGCCAAGACATTTCATTCATGTTTCAAAACCTAGTTTTTGTGTCAGTAAATTGGCCAATTCCACCAAAATGAAAAGTTGTTTTGTCATCAATTTGTTTGGATGAATGAGAAATTCCACTGGGCTGTGAACAACAAAATTTTAACTTACTGTTTTAAAAAACTTAATTCTCTTTTGAGAATTGAGTCAAAGTGAATGAGGAAAAACTGTAATAAATATTTATATATACAAACATTGCAGACATGTACTCAACATAATGATATCCAGAGAAATAGGAAACAGGAAAAAAGGACAGTGCATTTAAATTAAAAACCAGATAAATAAATAGTGCTAATAAAAAAAGCAGCATGGGCTACATAAACTTAATTAAAGGACAACTTCGGTATTTTTCAACCTGGGCCCTATTTCCCCATGTGTATGTGTGTGTATGATTGATGGCTGCATCTCGTTTTAAAATTGCTGCGGTGTTGAGATACGCGAATGCAGCCGGCAGCTGCAAAACGAGTTATAACGGTAGTTATCGGGGCAAAATGGTGAAAGTAAAAGTTTGTACATTAAACATGCTTTTTTTTCCGCCACAGACCGGCTCACATCACCAGTGTAATCTCTGTCAACAACATGCAAAGCGTCTCTCTTACCGTTCACTCTGTGACGACATCTCACAGGATCTTAATTGCTCGTTGAAGAACGTCTTAGTTGCAGCGAGTAGGACAGCTGTTTTCTTGAGGTGTGTTTCAGGATTGGATGTCTTCTCTTCTTGGGCTGGCAGTAGTCATCTTGAGAAAATTGTGCACTGCAGACCCGATGGAGCGAACTTCAGCATGTTGCTGTGCGACAAAGTCAGCCTGTAAAAGCTATACGGGGTGTTGCACGACATCCTGTTCTTGCACTTCGATGACGCAAAAACACGAACCATTGTTTTCAATAGTTGCAGTAAAACTTTCAGCTGAACTCTGGGACAGCTAACTCCGCTCAGACCGGCTCTCAGCATGACTCCTGTTTTCTTCCGGCAACAAACAAAGATCCCGCGAGATGTCGTCACACCAGCAAGCAGTAAGTGAAGCATACTGTTGACAGAGATTACA
>JAJHUR010077783.1:0-36237 GCA_027495735.1 Lutjanus campechanus | reverse complement strand
TCTCCCTCTGACACTGCTTCTGAGTACTATTAACATCACCCAGGGCAAGTTTAAAAGGCAAGTTTAAATGACTGGACAGGAGTTTCTACCAGCCTTTACATGACAAGAGTCAGTAAATATCAATAGATTGTGTTCAGGCTGCTGCTGTCATTGGTGTTGTTTTGTAGAACCTTAAACAGTAGATTCTATATCAAATTGATTTCAGATATAGATTTTTGCAGTTGATTGCCCAAGGTTCCAAACTTGCTAAATAATTCCTGTCTAAGATTGTGTCAAATTTCAGATTTTAGCTACTGGAAGGAATTGTGAACCTCTAGTTCTGAATTCAGATGCGTCTACTTTGTTGAACTCATTCCCCAGCACAGTGATTTTCTGTCTGGCCGTGCTGTGAAGCAAAGGGAATGACAGCCAGCTGCAGGTTGTACATAGTTCAGTCTGAGGAAAAAGAAAAGACCGGGTGTTGCAGTTATATCATCATCCGTTCTCTTCTGTTCCTCAGCATGAAAATAGGCCTGCCTAGTCTCATGAGACTCTCCCATTTCCTGCAAATTCCTTTAGCTTCCATCCTCCCAGTATGGCGTCAGTGTGACCCCCTATTCATAACAGATGGTTCACCATAGTTACTGGGAGTTGCTAAGTGAATGACTTCATTCAATCTGTGGACCACCGATGATAACAGAGGATTTATGTAATGTGTTACTTTACTGGAAAGATGCTGTATTCTCTGAGAGTCTAATGTCAGGGTGTAGCTTTGCTTCATGCCAACAGCAATGCTTCAGATGACTTTGCACTTTGTGCCAACAAACCTTCTTATATTTACTAAGTATTCAAACTGTAGTTCAGCTTTAATATGGATTTAGGGTCAAACCCTTGAATTCCAGCCTAATTGACTTCCTCTGACCCCGTCAAACTTGTACCGAGCTGTTCTTTCATTCAGAGTAGCTTCACAAAAGTGTGAACCATTAGGGTTGTTTTGGATCAGAGTAAAGCTTCATTTCCACTGCATGATTCAGTACGGTCTGGCTTGGCTCGGCTCGCTTTTGCTACCAGATACCTCTCTCGATTTTGTTTTCCAATGCAGATGGTGCCCCCTTAATGTTGATGGGATTCTTAGCTCATCGTCATAGGGCTGCCACATGACACTGTCATGACATCATTTTCAACACAACACCAACAAATGAACAATGGAGGATATCTAAGGGTTTCATTCTCAGTATGTGGCTGTTTGTCACGGCAAGGAAACTAACTTTGTCTCACAGAAGGCTGAAGACCGTGAGACAAAAGACTGCTGAAAAAACAGGAGAGTTTAGGAAATCCTACAGCAGAGCACAGACAATGAGATTACTCTGTTTCAATTCTGGTAATAATTCTCTGACCAATCAATGATCTGCAGTGTTTTAACTCCATGTTTTAGTTTCAGCTAAGCTTGCTTGGAACCTTGATCGAAGTGATGCCAAAGAATACCAGGCACTATCCACAACTTGTGACAATGGAAAACCAAAAAAGGTTGAGTTGAGCTGTACCATGCAGTGGAAATGAGACAGAATGCTTTTATGCACATAGCTTATGTGCTAGCTTGTCATAAGGGTTTAGATTTTTGTCCCTACCAGGAAGGATGCATAAACGTTGGCAGAGGTAGATGAATAACATAGCTACTTTCTATGTGGGCACTCATTTTAATGGAGTGAATCGATAATCATCGCTCTCCATTCATCCACCTACACACTTATGTGTTTTATCTCCCGGCAGAGCACTGTCTCTCAGCACTTAAAGGCAGCACGGGATCCGCACAGTGTTTCTAAAAATATACAGTATATCTGGGCAGTGGTTCTTTGAGAAATGCCTGATTTGTAGCAGAGAAATGATCAAAGATGGATTCTTTATGCATTATTTTCATTGATACAGATCATTCTTTTATATGATGATAAAGTAAGTGGCTAAGAAAAGTGTTTTTTAAGAGTGAACAAAGAAATAAGTAGACCAGGTCACCTAAATGAACATTTATTGATTTTCTTCAACAAAAATATATTTAAATATCATTATTATTATTGATTATAGTAACAACTGATAAATGCTTCTTATAAATAGAATGATGTATTTCCACTGACAAATCTCATCAACATGTACATTTTTAAACTGGTATGCCGCTGGTTGAGACGATCCGTCCGGCAGCTGTTGTTAGGTTATGAGGTAGCTAAGCTAGCATTGCCTCACTGGTAGCTAAATGCAGTCCTTGAGGCTGCATTGCTGCCTTCGATGTAGAAAATTTGAATCAAGAATTTTACATTCCAGTTGTACAAGTTCCATGAGCAATCATTTCCAACCCTATTTGTTGGCGAGGTTATTGAGTATTAGTGTTCTACCATAAAGAAGGTTGGATGTTTTTGTCTTAATGTCCTAAGCAGCCACTTTTTCTGCACCATTTCCTAACAGAAAGATCATAGTGACAGTGACTTCTGCTGATTCTGTACCTGTAAAAGTGGATAATTGGACTTTGGAAGGGTTATAACTTTGAGAGTCACATGCTGGTGGCATGATTCAGAGTTCCCACCCAACATTACATTTTAAATATGCCTTTAACAGGAAAGAATTGGTAACCATCCTACTACAGCTGTACTGCTGGCTGATATCAGTGTGTGTGGGTGTTTGAGGGTTTGAGAGCAGAAATCCTCTCAGAGGCAAGCAGTGAGCTGAAGAGAGAGAAAGCTGTTATCTACTGATGCAAGATGACAGGAAGTACTATCAGCAGTTGCAGGGCTGTATTTAGGGGCGTCAGAGCGCTGTAAGTACGGCTGTGCCGATAACTGCATGACTGCAATACCACGGTCATGTGATGCCTACTGTGAGGTTGAGCTCACTACTGTCATTACTGCAAATTCTTTTTGTGGGGTCAGTCTCATGCTAATAACATGCTAGCAAAAACAATATTTGATTCCAACACAGAAAATGGACAAAAATCACAAGACATTCAGTGTTGGATTTATTATTATGACTTTATTTTACAAAGTCTCCAAAAACACACTGCAGTTTAGTTTATTTGAGGTGGGCATATGCTGCTTTTTTGTGGCATTATGTGAAAAATTATGGAAAAAAAATTGAAATCCCTGAGATGTATACAACCAAAGTCATTCCACCTTGATTACTAGCAGACTTTATATTGAACCAAATATTTATTTGCCCCTCTTACCCCTCACTTGGAAACAAGTCCTCTTTCTGGATGCTGTGTGTGAGAAAGGTAGTTCCTGGTCTCATTCCAGGGTTGGTAAATGTTGCTTTAGGTTTGACATTTGGCTTCGTAAAATATATGAAATGAGGCATGATAACCACTCCAAATAAGGCTGTATTGCTGCTACTGCTACTGTCCATTATGTACAGTAAAAATATCTGAGAGAGACATTTCCTTTTGGTTGGTGGCTCAACCTGAGGTCGGTATGATCAGTGAAATTTCAGCCGGACATGCAGGGTACAACAATAAGGCTTGCCCGCTTTCCCAGGGCAAATAAAAGGCCATGTCGAGCAAGTAAATCTGGCAACTTGCTTCAGGAAAAAATGGCAGAAAATACTGTTTCCAGCCTCTCAAATATGGAGATATCCAGATTTTCTTCATTATAATATTAAATTAAATATATTTGGATTTTCGTTTGACAAAATGAGACATTTAAAGACATCACCTTGGCCTTGAAAAACTGGGATTGATATTCTTCACTATTTTCTGGCATTTTATAGACTTTGCAGCCTTAGATTAACCATGACATGACTATTAAGTCTTTGTTTTTGTTTGATAAGCACTAATGAAATTAAATAGTTTGTACATGAGCAAGTAAAAATTGACTTTGGGCAAGTAGATTTCTGACCCTCTCGCCCAAATGGTCAAGTGGGAAAAAAACCATTAAGGTTGAACCCTGAGTGTATGTGACCCATCCTCTACTAAGATGTTGCTGTGTATTTTGTTTGCTGTTGTTTGTGTCTATTTTTCTTTTTTAAAAATCCCCATAAAGTTGGAGGAATTGTCAGTTCTATTTGTCTGTCCCCTCCTGCTGATGTCACTGTGCAGAATGAGGCTGAGGTCAGTTAAATCCCTGAGATGATTTAAGCTCTCTGTGAACTGGGGCAAGTGAGGAGATGGGGGAGGGGTGCTGGCAACATTCTGGACAGTCACTTTTTTCGGGCAGTGGTTTGATGCCAGTAATCGGCTTGCAGTATCCTCACTGAAACTAAATTGTTGTGTGTTTGTGTATGTGTGGGCTCACTGGGATTGCTTGCTTGTCTGGAAAGCTAATGGTGCCTCTGGGGACCAAAGCACCTCTGTGCTCTGGCTCTGGTTAAAAAGCCCTGCACTGCTGACTCCACTAATCCTCCCATTGAGTGGAGACATGGACCAGGAGGCTGTCTCACATCCATCCATCGCTTTTTGTCTCACTGTCTGCAACATCAACAAAAACCCACGTTCATCTACATTTAGTCTGACGCACTCCACACACACACCCCTACCCCCACCCTGCACTCTGCCTGGATGTCAGCTATTGTGCTTGGGGTTTGGTTGACCTTCGTTCAGTTAGACAGATCAATATCTCTCTCTCTTCTTCTTTTTGTGTCTGTCTGTTGATGGGCGGAGTCCAGCTCACTACACTGTTGTTATGTACTTTCTAGTAAATTCCACTAACAATCACACAACAATTAGTTTCACTGATGCTTTTATTTTGAATTTCTAAATGGTTTTCATGTCAGCTCTTCAGACTGTGCAGCTCATGCTTTGATTGCCTTATTCCTAGAATTTAAGCTGGTTTGCTGCCTGTGCAGCAAGGTTGCTAGCTAGACATTAGCCACAGTTTGAGGCTACATAGGCCATTGGGGCCAGAGGCACAGTGTACAGAGCAGCTGACTGCAGCGATCCCATTGTGTTGTGAAGCCTGGTTACTGTTCGCATGCATGTGGAATTTCCGCCCCCCACCCCTCTTTGGCATTTTACTATTTCAGCTGTTGGCCCCTTGGTTGCTCAGCTTGAGACAGGATGGAGGATTTTTGTTTGTCCTTTTGATCCTGCCTAATAGATCTAAGCCAAGTTTCTGTTAAAAGCAAAGTCGTAGAAGTTAAAGGTCGTGGAGGCACAGACAGTAGAACTGTCTTTCTCTCCTCTTTCCACTGAGCTTTTGTATTAATTGACAATAACTGTAAATTATGCAGAGACTGCATGATACGTAGGTGGTCTTATCAGAAAGGATAAAAATTTCAAAATGAGTCTGATGATTTTATTTTATTTTATTTCATTTAATTTCATTTCATTTTATTTTATAAAAGGTTCAAGCATTCACTGCCAAAGACTGCTCTTGCCAGTGTTTTGCACATGCTTAGGCCATGGCTGGCCTAAGCAATTAATAAAAGACATCTTTTCGGGTTGTCATTTTTCTCTGTTTTTTACTATTGTAATAAACATGGTATTGTGGACTTTTTATCGTTGTATTGTGCCTTGAGTTGTTTATATAGTTTCATACCTATCTTGTTGAAAATAGTTGTAAATTAAATTTAGAGAGACTGCGCAAGTCATACATGCTCTTATCAGGAAGGATAGAAATGTCAAAATGAGTTTGAATTTATTGTGTGAGATATCTGCAGCTGGGTACTTTGAAAAAGTAAGGTACAATCTTCTCAACTCACTATTAATCTTGGGTGCTGTATCCTTACTGTAGTTAATAATATTAGTAAAAAACACTAACACAGCACACCAGTGTGTGGCAATTTCATGACAACAAGCAGAAGAAGGGCGTCTGCCTCAGAACATCTGTGTGGCAACATTAAAGAGTTAAACTGGAGTGCTATCCAAGACCAAGTTTTTTTCTAACTTCAAGAAAAGCCCACATTGCAGAAACAGTCTCTTCAGATATCATGAATCTTATTGTATTGTACAGATAGCTTGTGTGAGATTTCTCTGTATTTAGTCAGTGTTACCCATATAATGTCAGTATTTTGGTAGCCATGTACTTATGAGTCTTATTGTGTGTTTCCAGAAAATGGACACCGCAGGGGTCAAAGTGCTGGAGACAGCAGAAGACATCCAGGAGCGCCGGCAGCAGGTGCTGGACCGCTACCGGCGTTTCAAGGAGCTTTCGATTATGCGCCGGCAGAAGCTGGAGGACTCTTACCGCTTTCAGTTCTTCCGCCGTGACGCCGACGAGTTGGAGAAGTGGATCCAGGAGAAGCTGCAGATCGCCTCCGATGAGAACTACAAGGACCCCTCCAACCTGCAGGTTTGTCAGCCTGGTTATGTTTCTTTTAACAGTATTTGACCACATAAGACTGTTAACTTGCCATCGTTACTGTCCACATTCTTAGTTAACAGTGTGGATAAGCTTTTGTTCATCCATATTTTGAAGTTGTCGTCAAGTATTTGGCTGAACTTTCACTAGTCATGAGTTCTTGACTACAGCAGACTTTGTCATGATTTTATATATATATATTGGTATATGTTTTAAATCTGCTACACAGGGTAAGCTGCAGAAACATCAGGCCTTTGAAGCTGAAGTTCAGGCCAACGCCGGGGCCATCATCAAACTGGACGACACCGGAAACCGCATGATCACCGAGGGCCACTTCGCCTCTGAGACCATTCGAGTAAGTCGCAA
Organism: Lutjanus campechanus; assembly: GCA_027495735.1. Classification (NCBI taxonomy): domain Eukaryota; kingdom Metazoa; phylum Chordata; class Actinopteri; order Lutjaniformes; family Lutjanidae; genus Lutjanus; species Lutjanus campechanus. The sequence goes on along the minus strand of JAJHUR010077783.1, from coordinate 29,617 downwards.
CAAAGATGTTGTTATTCAAATATTGGCTGAATATGCTGTTCACTGTTAACCCGCCCCATCTGATTCAGTCCTACACGCCTTACCGGACACAACAGAGACCCATAGTTACAAGTGTCAATATGGCTGAGTATATACAAGTAGGTGTTGAGCTGCTGTGTGACTCCTGAGTGCTGTGAAAATTCTTCCACATCCAGCTCTTCACAACAGTCTATCCCTTCTTATCATTCAGTGGTTAGAAAAACAACTGACATTTCATTGGGTCAGCTTGTAAGGGAACGGTGCTTGTGGAAATGATTTTGGTTTGAGGTGGAATTTATAACGAGATATTTAAAAATGCCTGTAAAACAACAGGACTCACTTTTCTATTTTAGCTTCAGATGAAATTTCCAATCATTGTTTTTTTTCTTTTTGCACTAACATTTAAAAAATCCTCTTCCCTCCTGTGCATTAGACTCGTCTCGAGGAGCTGCATCGCCTGTGGGACCTCCTGCTGCAGAAGACCAAGGAGAAGGGCATGCGTCTCCTGCAGGCCCAGAAACTGGTCCAGTACCTGCGTGAGTGTGAAGATGCCCTCGACTGGATCAGTGACAAGGTCAGATTCACTTTTATTTTTTTTTTAGCTATTTGGCAGGATAACGGAAATGCTGTGTCTGTATTTGTTTGTCACCTCATCTGACAAAAAAAAAAAACTGTCCTCATTTAAAGGAAATGCTGATTGTAATTGAAAGCGAAAAAGCCTGCCTGAGGCTGATGTCAAAGATGCATTTGTTTTTTGCTTTTTGTTACAAATTTGTTTCAATTTGACAACAGTGAAACTTTACACTCATTATCTTTAGTATGTAAATCGAATTCTAAAATTATGATCAGCAACATTTAAGTGTTTATTATCTGGAAGTGCCACTTTGTGTTTGTTTTAATGGTGATTGTCACTCCACACGGTTTATAAAGGGCCTCTCTTTCCTTGACATCAAATGTGAAATTTATCCATATATCTGTTTTTCTCTTTCTCCCAAACATGTCAGACATTTCTGAAAAATAGAAGTTTACAACACTATTAGGAGTGTTCCACCTTTAAATGACATTTTGATTTACGATTAGAAATTAGCTTATTCAAACCTTGTGAATGAAATGTAATGATTAATAAGCCATTTTCTGTAGCTTTATAAAGCTTAGAAGTTTGACTGTAGTGTTAAAGTAAAAAACACCTGATAATGACCTCAATGTTGCTCATCAACTTCCATGTGTAGGAGGCCATGGCCACCTCCGAGGAGCTGGGCCAGGACCTGGAGCATGTGGAGCTCCTGCAGAAGAAGTTTGAGGAGTTCCAGACAGACCTGGCTGCCCACGAGGAACGTGTTAACGAGGTGAACCAGCTGGCAGCCAAGCTGATCCAGGAGGCCCATCCTGAGAACGAGCTCATAGTTCGCAAGCAGGACGAAGTCAACACAGCCTGGCAGCGCCTGAAGGGCCTGGCCCAGCAGAGGCAGGGCAAGCTGTTCGGGGCTGCTGAGGTGCAGCGCTTCAACAGGTGAGCAATCACGTTTTTATTACTATCTCTGGTGATTTTAATAGGCAAGAAATGGCATTTTGACATGGTGTAAATACAAACCTGTGTGTTTGATTGCAACAACAGGGATGTGGATGAGACCATCAGTTGGATCAAGGAGAAGGAGCAGCTGATGGCCTCTGATGACTTTGGTCGTGACCTGGCCAGTGTGCAGGCTCTGCTTCGCAAACATGAGGGTCTGGAGAGAGACCTCGCTGCCCTGGAGGATAAGGTAAGATTATGCTCTACAGAATATCAACATATGTACAGATCAGCTGTGAAGCAAAGAGCTCGGTATTCTAATGTCCTCTTTTTCTCCTTTTTCAATCAGGTCAACACACTGGGTGGTGATGCAGAGCGCCTGCAGCAGACACATCCCCAAAACGCCTCCCAGATTCACCTGAAGAAGGATGAACTTGTCACCAACTGGGAACAGATCCGCACTCTGGCTGCTGAGCGCCACGCCCGCCTCAACGACTCCTACCGGTAAAATACCACACACAGCTGGGTGATAAACTGTGTGCAGAGCCACATCTGTTACTTGTATAATACATCAAATATGATGCTTATGTTCTTTGAAAAAAGAATATGTAAACTGTTTTTCCACAGGCAAATATCAGCTCAGTGACAGTATACAGGGCATTCAAGGCTGCACCAGAGTGCTCTATCTGCTCACATCTGCTCACTTCTGCCCTCTTGTGACAATCTCTTTCAGGCTGCAGCGTTTCACTGCAGACTTCAGGGATCTGACCAGCTGGGTGACAGAGATGAAAGCTCTGATCAATGCTGACGAACTGGCCAATGATGTGGCTGGAGCTGAGGCTCTGCTCGACCGCCACCAGGAGCATAAGGTAAAAATTTCCCATAATGCACCAGGTCATAGGTTTCTGGGAATTTGATTCTAGCTTTGTCCTTTTTAAAAGCTGGATACAGTGGTTGGTTAATTGTTGGTTAATCATTTTTCTTTCGTGTTTCAGGGAGAGATTGATGCTCATGAGGACAGTTTCAGAGCCACTGATGAAGCCGGCCAGGCTCTGCTCAATACAGGACACTACGCCTCTGATGAGGTCAAGGAAAAGGTAGGACTGTGATGACAGCATCCAGATTGTACTTTCTTCTTTTGTGTGATATCATCTTACTAAATATATACCAGGGAACTACTGTTCTAATCTTTGTCGTGTTTTGTGTAGCTTGGCATCCTCTCTGAGGAGAAGGAGTCTCTGCTGGAGTTGTGGGAGGTTCGCAGGCAGCAGTATGAGCAATGCATGGACCTGCAGCTCTTCTACAGGGATACTGAACAAGTTGACAACTGGATGAGCAAACAAGAGGTAACCTGACCCACCAACTGGCACCAGTATATGTCTTCTAGAAAGAATTACCCCAGTGCGCACTGTGTGATAGATGTGAAGTACCAGTTTTTAATGTTCTATGTTCATTGCATAGGCTTTCCTCCTGAATGAAGACCTTGGTGACTCCCTGGACAGCGTAGAGGCACTGCTGAAAAAACACGAGGACTTTGAGAAGTCACTTAGTGCCCAGGAAGAGAAGATCACTGTAAGTTACTCCAGTTTGTCCATTTATACAATTAACTTGCAGCGTTCACAGCCAGATTGTATATATTTGTTTCTAGAGTAGAACTGTTATGAAATTAAGATGCTTAGGATATGATTTAATCTCTTTGTTTGGTACATCCCCAGGCCCTGGATGAGTTTGCTACCAAACTAATCCAGAACAACCACTATGCCAAAGAGGATGTGGCTACACGCAGAGACGCTGTAAGTACCACCATCAGCTTCCTCAAGTTCCCCTAAATTAAATGTAAAATATGAACACTAAATGCTAAAGCGGTCGCAGGATTTTATAATTTCTCTCAATGTGAATTCAAAAGGAACATGTCCTCTCTTCTTTTGCACATTTATAGCTGCTCAGCCGCCGCAACGCCCTGCATGAGCGTGCTCAGTCTCGTCGTGCTGCCTTGGAGGACTCTTTCCACCTGCAGCAGTTCTTCAGGGACTCTGATGAGCTCAAGAGCTGGATCAATGAGAAGATGAAGACTGCCACTGATGAGGCTTACAAGGTAGTTCATCAAAGAGTGTCCTCCATTTTGAACAGTGTTTGTATGTCTCAGTGTTGTGCTCACTGTTTCTGATCTTTCTAATCTCTAACCTCTGTGCCCCTGCTCTCTTGACGACAGGATCCATCCAACCTGCAGGGCAAGGTGCAGAAACACCAGGCTTTTGAAGCCGAGCTGTCAGCCAATCAGAGCCGCATCGATGCGCTGCAGAAGTCTGGCCAGGAGCTGCTGGATGGAAAGCATTACGCCTCCACTGAGGTGGCCGGCCGCATGGAGGAGGTCAGCTCTCAGTGGAAGAAACTGCTGGAGGCTACCGAGCTCAAAGGTACTGACTGCAGGAGAGCTTGAGTTTATTCTAGTTCAGTTTTTCACTGAACTAAACTAAAAATAAAGTAGGCGCTATATGGATAGATTTGATTTCATCTAAATACAGATTTGATATGGGTATAGCAGTACTAATCTGTTAGTGAAGGATAAACATTAGAGATCACTGACATCTCTCTTAAAAGAGAGACCTGAGGACCAGAAACATACGTAGAGCTATAGAAACATAGAACCTGAAAGTAGTTAGTAATCACATATTTTTCAAATCGTGTAATGATGTTTTAAGACAAAATAAGGCAATAACAATATTTCAACAATATTAAAACAATATTATATAACAATATAATAATGATGGATGCAAAGACCAAGTGAGAAAAGTAATAATATAGTAATAGAACAGCTAGAAGTCTGGTAAGTTCAGAAAATGACATCACTTTACTGCAACAACACAACACTTAGGCCATAATACCATATAATAAAATCCAAAATCTAAGATGCTATCTTTTATATCACATTATTAATATAATGGGATAAAAAGATAAATTGTTAAGCCCAGTGCCCATATTTGTTTCTAGTGCCTGATGGCAGTTGGGCTGGGCTATTATCAGGCTGATATCCTACAGCCTGAACCTGACAAGATAAGTGGGAAGTATCAAACATACACTGAAGATGAGTCACCTGATGAAGATGTCTTATATAACTTTGTCATCTGTATAACAATGGATATTGAAGGTACTGATCAGGAAGAATAATGTAAATAACAGTGAACGAGAAGACAAGTCGCACCCCATTAATGGTTGACTTTGGATTGTAAATTTGCTTTCTCGCATTTTTATTTTAGGCATCAAGCTGCGCGAGGCCAACCAGCAGCAGCAGTTCAACAGGAACGTGGAGGACATCGAGCTGTGGCTGTACGAGGTGGAGGGCCACCTGGCTTCTGACGACTATGGGAAAGACCTGACCAGCGTCCAGAACCTGCAGAAGAAACACGCTCTGCTGGAGGCTGACGTGGCTGCTCACCAGGTATCCAATACCAGATATACATAATGAAAGCCTGATACCAATTGATTGCTTGTGTTTTCTTTGCGTACAACAGTGGAGTAACAAATGTATGAATTCTGTTCTCTCAGGATCGCATTGATGGAATAACAATCCAGGCTCGCCAGTTCCAAGAGGCTGGACACTTTGACTCTGACAACATCCGCAAGAAACAGGAGGCCTTGGTGGTGCGTTATGAAGCTCTGCGCGAGCCCATGGCTGCACGCAAGCAGAAACTGTCCGACTCTCTCAGGCTCCAGCAGCTCTTTAGAGACGTGGAGGACGAGGAGACTTGGATCCGTGAGAAAGAGCCCATTGCTGCTTCTACTAACAGAGGTAAAACTTAGTGTAGTCAACATCAATTATACAGTACTGTAAAATGTAAGAGCATGGTTGATGATAAATAGTCTCCTTCAAATGAGCAGTTAACATAAATGAACAGTGAACTTTGAGTATATTTCAGATGATTGAATTTCTAAAAAAAACGTCTCTCTTGCTCAGGCAAAGACTTGATTGGTGTCCAGAACTTGCTGAAGAAGCACCAGGCCCTGCAGGCTGAGATCACCGGTCACGAGCCTCGCATCAAGGCTGTCACCCAGAAAGGAGAGGCCATGGTGGAGGAAGGTGTGCATTTCAATTCCAGGCCTTGATTTGTATCTTATGTAAGACTTCTAATAAGTGAAATATTGACCCAATGCTCAAAACGCTGTTGTTTCATGTGTTTTTTCCCAGGACACTTTGCTGGTGAAGATGTGAAAGCTAAGCTGAGTGAACTACATGGACGCTGGGACACGCTGAAGGCTAAGGCATCCCAGAGGAGACAGGACCTGGAGGACTCTCTGCAGGCCCAGCAGTACTTTGCAGATGCCAACGAGGCTGAGTCTTGGATGAGAGAGAAGGAGCCCATCGTGGGGAGCACAGACTACGGCAAAGATGAGGACTCTGCTGAGGTGCATGAGCAAAAGGGTTTTAACAAAATAAAAAAAATAATATTTTCTAAGACATTGTCATCAATGTGGTACCTGCTTGCTATTTAAATAACAAGTATATATGATTTGTTGATCTTTTTGTCTTTCCACTTTAATTTCTGCCTTTGGTCATTTTATATGTAGTCCACTGTCCTCTTGTTTGTATCCCTTTGTGACAAATATCTTTTCTTCCAAAGGCTCTGCTGAAGAAGCACGAGGCCCTGATGTCTGACCTGAGCGCCTACGGCAGCAGCATCCAGGGGCTGAAGGAACAGGCCCAGTCCTGCAGGGTAAAACCCAGCCCTTCACATTTCACACTCACTCAACTTTGCACATGTGCTCCATGGAACATTTTTTTTAATGCGCACTAAGGCCTCTGATCATTAGTCTATTTGGGAATTCTCAGATAATCAAACTTTCCTCAGTATTTTTTTCTTCAGCGCTCAAATCAGTGACTCAAAATGTTTATTCAACTAAACAGCAACAAGTTGCACCAACCGATGATGAGACTGGAAAGGAGCTGGTCCTGGCCCTGTATGACTACCAGGAGAAGAGTCCCCGTGAAGTTACCATGAAGAAGGGGGATATCCTCACCCTGCTCAACAGCACCAACAAGGTACAGATTAAAACACATACTTTTCCTCTAGAGGTTTTCTTCCAACGTTACTCTCCCCTCCACCCTGGTGCAGCCCCTGCTGCTGTAGTTACTTGTTTTTGTAGTAATGTTACTTAAACTATGTTGTTACCATGCACTTAGACTCACAAGTCAGTCTCTAAATGCTTCGCTCAGTAGAGACTGGGGACAGTCTCCCAGCAACAAATTTAGCCAAGCTCTGCACATGCATCAGAATAAGGCTGGTGATATTAAATATTCTTTTTATTGTCAATAAACAACAAATGAAAAGATCCAAAACGGCAATATATCAGTCTCTCATTACATTGCTCTCAGCCTCAAGCCCACTGGTTTCTACTGAACACATAAATCTATAAAAATAGGTCACAAATATACAGATTTTTTTTTAATGAGTTTTTAAAAAAAAAAAGGTAAATAGTGTACTGAATGGGGGCTATTTTGGTAGTGGACAAATCCACATTTGGTGCAGTAGTCAATATTTCTCACCGCAGGACCGGATTGATTCAGAATAAACTCCTGTGAGTGTGTTCATGGCAACAGTGCAACAGTTTTAAGTTTCTGGATAATGATAGAGCACTGAAGCACAGAGGAATAAGATATATCAGTCAATACTCATAGGTTTTGTTGAAAAATGACAACATATATATAATATCAGTTGAAATATCTTGTAATTTTGTGACATGAAACAAACATTGAAGCATGTTGCTTGAATAAAGTCTGGTAAACATTAGGAAAATGATCAGTTACAGGATAAAATCTCTCATCAACAATACTCGTTGATGTGACGCCCACTCTGTCTGCTCCCTGCCTCAGGATTGGTGGAAGGTGGAGGTGAACGATCGCCAGGGCTTTGTTCCCGCTGCTTATGTGAAGAAGCTGGACCCCACCCAGTCCTCCTCCAGGGAGAACCTGCTGGATGAGCACGGCAGCATCGCACTGCGCCAAGACCAGATTGACAATCAGTAAGAAACTTTTACCATGACCTCTTTAGTTTTTCAGCGGAATGAAGTTTACTAACTCATTTCTCCTTCCCCACTAGATTTGTTTAACTTTTCCTCTTAAGTGTTCAGTCTTTTCTCTGCTCTTCAACCTTTCTTTACTTCCATCTAATCATATTCTCTGCTCAGTTTTTTAACACGTATGACCCTGGCCCTGCTTCTTTCTTTGTCTTCTCTGCTGTCCTCTCGCTGTATTTAACAACTTAATCTTGTCTTGCTGTGCGTTCGCCTTGCCTTGCCCTCTGAGCAGGCTTGTCACCAAGGAGGCCTGCAGCGTGTCTGTGCGCATGAAGCAGGTGGAAGAGCTGTGAGTAGGAATCAGCGTCCCTCTGCGTGTTCTTGTGCTCGTGATACCACTAAACATCATCAGCAGTTTTTACATCCCTCCCAACCCCCAAACCTCCCATGCTGTGTGACCGTGTCGACTTCACCCTTGTCTTCTATTCAGCACAGGGATAGAAGTACCTGTGATGCTCAGTTTTCTCATCCTTGTCATCCCAGGCTTGTCTATGGGCGTTAATTTCTAATTTTCTGTCATGTCATAAGCCTTTCTGTTCTGCACATGTTGGGCTTTGATTCATTTTGTAACGGTTATGTCACTGTCCACAGCTCAAGATGCTACTCAGAGAAATGAGCTTTGATAATTATTTAATAATGTGGCTGATCCAAGTGGTTCCAAGAGTCACGAGATTCAAGAAATCTGTTGCATTGTACATTAATCTAGGAAACTGCAATTTGTATTTACAGTAATTTATAAACATATAGACAAACCTTATACGCAGGGTTCAAAGTTAACTTTTTGGCTCACTGGCCACTTGGCCAGTGAGCTTTTAAAATCTACTGGCCAGAAGGATTTTTTACTGGCCAAAAATTATATATAGCCTTTTTGTATATTTTTCAATTTATTTGCTACTATAATACATTCATACGCATTTTTCAACACATATCATAGCAATATTAGCACAATTTTGTGTGGAATGAAGGTATGAGTCAGATTTAATCTTTTTATAAGTTCATTTATTTAACATACTTTGTATGCTAACCCTACACAAAACATCTTCATTCTTAAGCCACTCTCTTCTTTTTCCTGCATCGTCTATGTACCATCGCTTATTGAACCTCCGAGCGTAAATCACATTACCGGCGACATTGACGTTACTGGCGGCAGCGTTATCAGCAGCAGTCTCGTGTCGGTGGTCGTCCCTATGTCGTCACAGTTGGCGGCTTGTTGATTTATTTTTTTAATTTTAGAAGGGGGACACACGCCCGAAAATGACGGATCGCAGATCTACAAGCTCACAAATGATTGCTCTACAGCATGTTGTGGGCTTAAAGATCTGCGTGACACAACCGAGACTCACAGACATAGGCGGGGGGAGAAAAACAAAAAAAACAGTAACAACAACAACAGTAGTTGGGCCTTTTCTTCCACTCGCCAGAGTGGCCAGTTAGTGGACGGACTTTACTGGCCAAAGGATCAAAGTAGGTCGCCACTGGCGACTGGCGACCTCTAATTTTGAACCCTGCTTATCTGTAATAAAAGTTAATGATATGATGTCTCAAGTTTTTCCTCTAGCACAGGTTGTAAACTGTCTTAATTGCAGCCATTGATGATTGAAGTCCAGATGCTTAATAGTTCTTACTGACATTTTCTCAAAATCATGGTGTAGAAAATAAAAGATTAATGAATCAATAAAAACTTAGGGGCCCGTACAAAAGTGAGGGATCGCTTCCATAATAAAAGAAATCCTGTCACATCATTGTAAACTAGATGCAGACTCTACTGGGTAAAACGTGTCCAGCTAGTGATTATCAAATTAACTTCAGTTTGGCTGTTTGTTTATGCTGCTTGTCTCCTATTTTCCTAATCTGTAAAAAGTTGTCTTTTTACCCAATGTTCAAAGTGCCATTGTGATGAATTATTGCGAAACAAATTTATGATGTGATCGATCAGCCAGTCACCTCCTGAGCTGAATCAGTCACTGATTACTAGACTGGTTTAAGCACTTGTTGCACTTTGCTGTGACGTGGCACCAAAGCTTGTTTTCCCTGCATTTTATAAAGCTTGGTATTATTACTGGTATCTGCAGTAAAAATCTACTTCTGCTCATGAGGCACATGTGGACACTGACAGCAAACATTCATATCAGTGTTTAGGTTGACTGAAGATCTGTCTGGAAAAAAATATTTCTATTATTTATCTGAGAACATGAAATCGGTAAATCAGTGAAGTGCTGCAGATCAGATTTAGTACTTTAGAAAATAGTCAATATTCATGTTTCTCAGGTTGGATTACCAATTATTATTTATTTGGCCCACAGTATTATATTTTCTAAGAGTTTGTCTGTTTTCCGATGAAGTGAAGTAAAGTTCATATTGAGTAAAATTTACCCAATTTACCCAACTTTACTTCACTTCTATGACCATTTAATGGTCATAGAAGTCTCGCCATGTAAGGCTGCAACCAGCCAGTATTTTCATCATTGATGGATTATGTTTGCATTTTTATTATAGGTATATTATTTTAAATGACTTATTTTGGAACAATATGTCAGAGACATAACTTCCCAAAGCCTAAATTCTAATCAACTTATTGATTATCAAAGTCATTTTCTGGCTACCAGAGTGATTTTTGTAAACCAACCAAAGTTTTTATCCAAGAAATGGAGTCAGTACAGGCAGATTCTTCATGATCAGCATCAACAATCATTTTTAATCTTAAATCTGAGTGTAATTATAAGTTTTTGAAGAGATATTAAATGATCTGATTGTATTCTGCAATTGCAACTTTTTCAAGGTACGGCACTCTGTTGGAGCTGGGAGAGAAACGTAAGGACATGCTGGAGAAGAGCTGCAAGAAATTCATGTTGTTCCGCGAGGCTAATGAGCTCCAGCAGTGGATCAACGAGAAGGAGAGCGCCCTCACTAATGAAGAGGTCGGCTCTGACCTGGAGCAGGTCGAGGTCCTGCAGAAGAAGTTTGACGACTTCCAGAAGGTAAAGTCCTCTCATGTTTAATAACTTTTTCTTCCACACGGAGCCAAAGTCAAGACATCACATCTGGGTTGTTTGTCATGTCTCACAGAAAGTGTCTGACGTTGTTCTTTTGTGTGGTTCAGGACCTGAAGGCCAACGAGTCTCGTCTGAGGGACATCAACAAGGTGGCATCTGAGCTGGAGTCTGAAGGTCTCATGGCTGAGGAGGCCCCCATGGTGCAGGCTCAGGTAACCTCTGTCTCCCTCACTTAACTGTATGAGCCATCCTTCATGCTTTAGCTATCATACAATGGAGATCATGTTTTTTTTTCTATTTTCAGCAACAAGAGCTGCTTGGTTCTGCTCCTGGCAAGGTTGGAATCATTACTGCAATTTACTCACATTTTGCTTGATATTTAAGAAACATTGATATTTATGTGTCATGTCTTATTTCTTGAACAGGACGAAGCTGATTCCAAGACTGCATCTCCATGGAAGGTAAGCTTCTTGGAAAAAATGTTTATCTGTATCAAGAAAATACATTCAAACAATGAGTTGTTTTATGTATTTTTAGATCAAATTCATCAACTGCAAAGATTTGACAGCCTGTCAATCTTGATCTGATATTATAACCATGCATGACTGTTCAGCATTGGGTTGATGTTGATACTGGTGTGTCACTTCTGGAATTTACTGCAATCATGCCCAAACAGAGACGGAGACATTTTACTGGCATGGGGTTAATGCTACATGTCCTCATGGAATATGATGAGACATTGATGAGACAACCGGGAGTAGTGTTGCACAGTATTCCAAAATTTAGAGTAGTTTTTCTATGCTTTTTTGTTTAATATTATAATTTCACGATGTTCCGTACTTGTTTTAGGTTAATATCAGCGTGTTTACTCAGGAAGTGAAGCATATTTTTGCTTCATGTACAGTGGCAGACACTGAGGGTGTGTGTTTGTGTTTAGTTCAGCCTCTTACTGAGCTCCACACTCAAGAGACTCTGTTATTTCCCTCCAGTGTCCTCTTTGTACATTTTGGAAGTAAAGTTTAGCGAACATAAAAGTGCCAAGAGTGAACATGATGCCCATGGTTGGAGAGCTGCAGTAACGTTTGATTGGCAACGGCCTGTTTGGTAGAATCATGCTTTGTCATTTTGGAACTATTCATAGAATGATACATGGGCGTTGTGCAGGGCAGGCCTATACCAAAAATATAACCATAGATTATCAGTTTGCCCTGATATCCATGAAATTTGAATGAAATAGTTAAGATTTTCAGTGTATTTTGTTTTTTAATAACCTTGGGTTTAATCCTTGTGGATAATGGATCTTTCTGATCTATTAGGTATCGAGTATAGAACCAGCATCAAAGTCAAACTTTTGGTATTGTGACAACACTAACTGGGAGCCTGGGAACTCTTGATACTTCAGTATCACATGAATTTAAGATCGTGTCTCAAAATGTCTCAATCATTTACAGAAATTTTTGTTTGATTCACCATAATTCAGTGTTTGGGGCTGGTTCTGCTCTAGCCATGGTTGCAGTGCTTACTATGTCCTGATTGGTGTAAAGTCTTGGTTGGTCTTTGGAGAAGACCAAGACGAAACCTGGGAGTTTCCATAATCCTCTTGACTGGTGTGGTGTTTTTCTGTTTTTGTCCTCCTCCCTTCTTTCTGCCATGTTTTGTTCACCTTTGACTTTAGAATATACGCTTGGCTGTTCAAACAACGGCTAACTTTAATACTATCAAGGTAAGATTAATTAGTCCACCCCAACCTCACTGTGAATCGTCCCTCCTCCGGCTCCCCTGTCCTGCATCGTGATCAGAAAACTAACCCCCGTCGTCATGGTTTCTGTTTTGGTGTCATATGATCCATCTTTTCCTGCTCTCTGAAACCTAATCCCAACTAGTTTTAGAGGTGTCCAGTTTTGTTTGGTTCCATCCGTTCGTCCTGTAATCGTCCATTTTGTTTACTGTAGTATGAATGTTTGTTTTCATACTAAATCAGTTATGTCTTCAGCATCCTTTCATAGATCCTGACTTTTGGCTGTTATTTTCTTTGTCCTCATACTCTGTAATGCTCTTACCATGCATTCAATGCTGTGCACATCATCCCATCATGCACCTGCGTTTGTCCATCACTGCCTATGCCCATCAAACACACTATGTAAATGATCGCACCCCCAGCACATACTGTATATGCATGATTATATTTAAGTTAGATATCTTTCATTTAGCATCCCTCACCTTAGATCATGATCTCAAAATTTATCTGATGATGTTGTTTAAGGCTAATGACTTAAATCTTAGCACACTTTGGGCCAATTCCAATTCCTATCTTAACCCTCAATCTTAACCCTCAAGCTCAACCCTCAATCTTAGTAGCCCTCAAAACCAAGTGTTAAGGGCTATTTTGTGACTTAGAAATGGGACACCCCTTATTATTTTTTTAATATTTGCACTGTTAACCCTGCCTGTTTAGTCATAAGCCACAAACGCAGCTATCATCGACGGGTCCATCAGCTCCATGTTTTTGAAATTGTTGTGGACTATCTGTCAGTTATTCCTTTGGTTAGAGTTATCAAACAAATCATCTGTGTAAATAACACAACCACGGACATATTCAGCTGTCGCCGCATACCACGGCTTATTGAAAGGTAAACACCAGCTATATCGTTAGATAACTCTGCGGCTACGGGAGATGACATTAGCCCGGTCATCTTATACCATTATCGGCACAAGCATGTTATATAGGCTGTTGTCTTGGCAAAACAACTACATTACCACCGAGAAAAATGACCATTTTGTAACGTTAATTAACTTAAACGATAGCAACACGGCTTGTCCGCACCAGCCGCCGCTATTGACAAAAGATCGTAAAATAAAAATAAATGTTATGCAACAATGAGGTAAATAATCCATAAAATGGGCCTAAACTAAGCTAATACAATGGTTTTTGTAATATTTATATCTCCATTAACAAAGAAAATACTTACATTTGTAACTCGCCTTCTAGCCCTTGCTCCCAAGGGTGGTGTCGGAGAATCTCAGTATTGAGGGCTATACAGCCCTCAAACTTGCCCCTCAACTTAACGTTCTGAGAATCGGGACAGCACTTGCACTTCGTGGTAGTGCGCATTTTTGAGATTGAGGGTTAAGACAGGAATTGGAATTCACCCTTTGACACCAAAACCAGAATAAACAAGCGACAAATGGGCTGAGTAAACTCTGAAGAGTGTAGAGTGCTATCTAATGTTGATTGTTTCATGTGTAGGAGCTGAATAATCGCTGGCGGTCCCTGCAGCAGCTCGCTGAGGAAAGGAGCAACATGTTGGGCAGTGCTCACGAGGTGCAGCGATTCCACAGGTACGACCCAAAGACTGTAGGGAAACACACATGTGGTGCTGGTGTCCGGTTTGTATTTTCACCTCAATCAATACTGACTGGTATTCCACAAGAAAAGTGCTGAATCTTCCCTTTAACGCAAACTCAAAACTTCCTCCATGTTGACCCATTGATTTGATAAATTCAATATAATGTGATTTCACTTCCCTCCTTGTTTATTTACCCGGCCTTTGCAAGCAACCAGCTTTTATTTTTTCATGTTGGCCACACTTTGGCTATTATTTGAGACCAGCTTTTGGGAGAGATGGGCTGAAGTCCTCGGGTCCCCCAAAACACGTTTACCATAAAGTTAAAAAACTCTTTAAAGTGATATTCCACTTTGTGAGAATAAGCCACTCAGTATGTACTCACCACTATGCCGATGTGATGATGGGTGAAGGTCTTCAGTTCACAAAACAATCCTGGAGTTTTAGGAGAAACAGGGTAGCAGCCTCATCCAGTACAATGGCAGTGAACGGTCACCACGGATAAAACGTTAAAAAAAGAACACAAAACAAACACAAAATGTCTCCATTCTGCTTGTGTGGTGTAATCCAAGTGTCTGCGAGCCGCAACACTAAAAATTAACTGCAAAAGACGTCATTTACACCATGTTTTTAGCAGAAATGTATTGTAGCATGTAGCCGGTAGGATGTAAACATGGTGTCGATCTCGCGAGACTTCCACACGTGCGTCCATTAAGATATATATGAAATGGCGTCTTTTACGGTTAATTTTTAATGTCGCGGCTCGCGGACACTTGGATTACACCACACAAGCAGGATGGAGACATTTTGTGTTTGTTTTGTGTTCTTTTTTTAACGTTTTATCCGTGGTCACCGTTCACTGTCATTGTACTGGATGAGGCTGCTACCCTGTTTCTCCTAAAACTCCAGGATTGTTTTGTGAACTGAAGACCTTCACCCATCATCACATCGGCATAGTGGTGAGTACATACTGAGTGGCTTATTCTCACAAAGTGGAGTATCACTTTAAGTAAAATCAAGAAAACACATGAAGTCCAGCTAAATTCAGTGAGAAAATAAAGTTTACTGTAGCTCAGGCACATACAGCAAACAGAGGGCTGGTCTGGACATTCATCACACTAAAGAGAAACTCTTAGGAGTCTTTTTTTTATATCCTTTGGGGCTCCTCCTTTTGTGGAGCTTAAGTTTTAGCAGTTTTCTATGGCTTCACCTTATTTCACAAATCCAGGAATTTGACACCATTGTTTATGAGACATTTCATTAAAATAGTTTGTACTCTACCAATATTTCTGTGGCCTAATATACTGTAGCCTATGGGATTTCAATAATAGCTCCCTCTACTGGTCATTACATATACACTATATATTTTACTCCATCAGTATTTTCAAGGCTCCCTTGATATTTAAAATTAAAATGAATGGCACGCAGCCTTTAATACCATATTAACCATACCAATAACAAGAAAAATGTTTTTACCGCACTACCTGGGTACATCCACAGTAACACAGCATTAGAAATACAGTGATAAGGATGAATGAATGTGATTGGTGTAGCTGTAAAGGTTGTTGTAAGTCAATTTACAGAAATAACAACTCTCAAATCATCGTGACTAAGTTACCTGCTCCTGGCGCTCCACAGCTTGTGTGTTGACTGAACATGAAGTCTAAGGTACAGATACTTCTCTGGCTGCTAATTGGTTAGGTTAAAAAAAAAAAAAAGAAGAAAAGATGTGCACCTCGTTCCAACAAGAAGCAGGAACACTATATAAATGAAAACAAAAAATAGGTCTCATTTTGACCAAAGTTGTGTTTGTGCCTCTTCAGGGATGCTGATGAAACTAAAGAATGGATTGAGGAGAAGAACCAGGCCCTCAACACTGACAACTACGGTCATGACTTGGCCAGTGTCCAGGCTCTGCAGCGCAAACATGAAGGCTTTGAGAGAGACCTGGCAGCCCTGGGTGATAAGGTACATTGGCTTTTAGTCATTTATGTTTGAGATTGTAGCCGATACACAACTAAATCTCTGATGAAAACGTATTATTTCTCATGAGGCCTTTATTCATTTTTCCTGCTCCCATGCACAGGTGAACTCTCTTGGGGAAACAGCGGAGCGTCTGATCCAGTCCCACCCTGAAGCAGTGGATGACATCCAGGAAAAATGCACTGAGCTGAACACGGCTTGGAGCAGCCTGGTGGGACGCGCCGACCAGCGCAAAGACAAGCTTGGCAACTCCCACGACCTGCAGCGCTTCCTCTCTGACTTCAGGTGAGGAGAGATCAGTCAGTGGACGCCACTAGGTCACATGTGTTGTTTAGGTGAACTAGATTTAAAATGGGGTACAGTTCTATGGGAAAGAAAAATCTAAGTTTAAGAGATGCAGTTCAGATATGTGTGGATTTGTTTGGTTATAACTCCTCACCTGTACACAGAGATCTGATGTCCTGGATTAATGGCATCCGGGGCCTGGTGTCCTCAGAGGAGCTGGCCAAAGATGTGACAGGAGCTGAAGCCCTTCTGGAAAGACACCAGGTATTGAACTGTTTATATTTTCTGTACAGAATTGCAGATGTCTGTGCAGGTTTTTGGCCACTGAACACTTTTCTTTTTCCATCTTTCCAGGAACACCGCACAGAGATCGATGCTCGTGCTGGTACCTTCCAGGCTTTTGAACAGTTCGGTCAGCAGCTGCTGGTGCGAGGCCACTATGCCAGTCCCGAGATCCAGCAGAAACTGGAGGCTCTTGACCGTGAGCGTGCCGACCTGGAGAAAGCCTGGGTGCAGCGTCGCATGATGTTGGACCAGTGCCTCGAACTTCAGGTATTGAAGCGTTTAACCACGTCATGACCAGTTAGAAACAGTTAATATAACGTCACTGACAGCTCTCTCTGACCCTCCCCTGACTGACTGTTGTCTTCATCCCCCTGCAGCTCTTCAACAGGGACTGTGAGCAGGCTGAGAACTGGATGGCAGCTCGTGAAGCCTTCCTCGCCAGTGACGACAAGGGTGACTCCCTGGACAGTGTGGAGGCCCTCATCAAGAAACATGAAGACTTTGACAAGGCCATTAACGTGCAGGTCAGTAAGATGTTTGTTCGCTCAGTGAAAGCTTTTAACATCGATTATAGTTGTGTTCTATAAATGATGGAATGTTGCTCTGCTGTACAGGAGGAGAAGATTGCTGCTCTGCAGTCCTTTGCTGACCAGCTGATTGGAGCTGACCATTATGCCAAACCTGAGATCTTCAACCGCCGCAATGAAGTCCTTGACAGGTAGAAAACTTTTTTTAAAAGATATTTTTGTAGTTGCTGATGTATTTACAACATGCACCGATCCAAGGGATTGTACTTCAAAGTGAGGACACTTATTTCCAACATGGTCCCAAGACACAAAACATGCAATAAAACTGAACAATACAATTGAAAAGGAAAAAAAAACATTAAAAAGCATTGATAAAATTTCAAATTATGGTATTTTGCATCCCTTCCAGTTAGTTCCTAGATTATTCTGTTGTTCTACTATACTGCACAGAAAGGGCATATATAAAATATGGATGGATGAAATTACAGCTCCCCAAACGTGAGGCCAAAACATCTGGATTGCCCCCTGGTGGCTGGTTGCAGTGTAGGTCCTAAACCTTGCTGTTAACCCCCCACACCGATGTTTGTCAAAGTGTTCAATTTCTGATCAGTTTGGTTGTAATTAGTTATTTGATGCTATTAAAAAGGGGATTCATGGGACCACAATAATGACATCACCAGCACGATGGCAGTGGCTATTTTGGTTTCACTTTTGAACAGTGGAAGGACGTGGAGAGGCAGCAGACATCTTTATTTACAGTCAGTGGTCCAAACCAGTTGCTTTATTAGCTGGTACAGAAATAGACATTTCCTCACCTTTTCCACTTAGACCAATCAGAGCCATTGATAATGTGGTAATCAAACTGTTGTGGGGGAAAAATATTAAAATAAATTGCATGTGCTTGTGCTCAAGCTCTCCTTTAACCTTCAAATTGTAACGTTTTACAGGTGGCGCCGCCTTAAAGCCCAGATGATCGAGAAGCGTTCCAAGCTGGGTGAATCCCAGACGTTGCAGCAGTTCAGCAGGGACGTGGATGAAATTGAGGCTTGGATCAGTGAGAAGCTGCAGACTGCAACTGATGAGTCTTACAAGGACCCAACCAACATCCAGGTACATGTTTGGCTTGTATCAGCACAGACCCAACTCCCAGTTCATAGAAACAAAGTTAGTCTGAGTGTGAGTGTAAATTCCACTCATGAATTTAGTGAATAGAAAAAAATAGACCTTGTTTTTTGTTTCTTCTTAAATAGATGAACATTTTCACAGGTGGTAACTGATTCTAGTTCAGGTGGTTGAGCAAAAAAAAAAAAAAAAGAAAAGAAAAAAGTCAGTCGTGTGTCATTAATTAAAATTGCTAATGTGTTTTGTCTTGTTTTATTGACGATGCTCCTCTTTAACTGTGTCAAATCCCTCCCCTTGTCCTGTCTGAAGTGAGACTGAATTTTTCTCCCACTGTCTTATTTTTTTCATAGCTGTCCAAGCTGCTGGTAAGTTTAAGTAGTGTGTCAGCTGACTAACAACCGAGCAGGTTATCCTCCATGTGTCCACGTCTTTGCTGTGTGTGTAGACACGACGTAGAATAAGCACTCCGTCCATCTTGAGTTTGTCCCTCATCAGCACTGTTGAGTGCCGGCTTCTTTTTCACTTGGGTTTTAATTTTGTTAATTTAAACAATTTGGCTTAATTTTGTGTTCATTTTTCTATTTTATTCTAGGTTTGTTATTTCATCGAAGGCTACTAGTTGTTGGGTGTGGCTTCCATTTTTATGTTCAGTTCTTGAGGGAATGGGGTTATCTTCAAACTTGCTTCACATGTTTGAGTCCACAATGAAAATAATCAGGTTGGACCTTGAGATGAAATTTAGTGGAGACTGGAGAAATCCTGATAACACAGACGGTGAAGCATGACACTTGCTTTGATTTTTAAAGACAGGATTTACTACGAGTGTCTTGAAGGTCAGTTGAGAAGGTCATGGAAATGTATAAATATACAAACATGAAGCAACTTTGAAGTGATTCTTCCTTCAGTTTGAGTTTTTTCAAAGTTAGCTTTGTTGCAGATGTTGTCCTCTACATTGCTATTTCATGTTCTTCATCTGTTTGTCCTGTGTGTCTGTCGATGTCCGACACATTGTCTGTCATGGTTGGTGTTCTATGTTAAAGTAATTTTTTTATATTCCATCCTCTTGGTTTTCAGTTCCAAAGACAATTTTAAAAAGTAATTCACATGTGATATGAATGTTACTCATGATGCTTCAGGTAAAGTTTTATTATTCAAATTTGGGTGAACTGACTGCTTAGAATGTAAGTATGAAAACAATGCTAACTGTTAGCGTTGAATGATTTATCTCAATTTAAGTTCTGAACATATACACCATAAACAGGAACTCATTCTGTGTCCATATTCCTTCCCGCCTCTGTGTGTGCTGTCAGAGTAAGCATCAGAAACATCAGGCGTTTGAGGCTGAGCTGCACGCCAACGCAGACCGAATCCGTGGGGTCATTGACACCGGCAACGCCCTGATCCAGAGAGGAGCCTGCGCCGGAAGCGAGGATGCCGTCAAGGTATTATTCACCAGACTTTATGTACAGAAACATTTTATCATTTTAGAACACACTTAACTCAAACTTGACAGAAACAAAAAGTAAAGCTCTAGTTTGGTTGAAATAAATCATTTCACTGCATCAGATGTGAAAATATTCTGCCGTTACACGCTGTTTTTCCCTGCTTTCTGATGTCCGACCTCTCTCTTGCTCATCTTTTGATATTTTCACATCTAACGCGATGAAGTGAAAATAACTTTGTTCAAACGTGACTCGTCCGTTCCTCAGGCCCGTCTCAACGCTTTGGATGAGCAGTGGCAGTTCCTCGTCAACAAATCTGCAGAGAAGAGCCAGAAACTCAAAGAGGCCAACAAGCAGCAGAACTTCAACACCGGCATCAAGGACTTTGACTTCTGGCTTTCTGAGGTGAGAATCTGTTGTTAAGGTACATTAATGTATTTTACCTGCCTGAGCAATGTTTTTATGTAATGGGACTACGGATGGAAATTAGCATTTTTGCTACAATCCGGCATGTTTACATATTTGTATGTTCATTAATGTGCACTGTCCCATTCAAATAAACAAATAAATACAAATACAAATAAAAATCTGACACGTCAACGTACAGAAGATGATCTCAAAGTCTTGATGCATTTGTTGTTTGTCAGGTGGAAGCTCTTCTTGCCTCTGAGGATTATGGCAAAGATCTGGCCTCAGTCAACAACCTGCTGAAGAAACACCAGCTGCTGGAGGCTGATATTTCTGCACATGAGGTACGCAGCTCATTATCACACATGGCTCTGCATGTGGGTCAGCTGTACCTCAGGGAACACGCAAGACCTGATTTCAGAACATTTGGCAATTTTAGATTTATCACAAATTACAAAATACACACCTAGGGAGCTGGTAGTCACAAAATACTTTTAAAGGACCAGTGTAACAAAAAGAGTTGAAGAAGTAAATCATGGAAGTAAATTCATAGATCCAGAGTCAGAATGACCCCCTCTGTCCTCCCTGCAGGATCGTCTGAAGGATCTGAACGGCCAGGCGGACAGCCTGATGGCCAGCAACGCCTTCGACACCTCCCTGGTGAAGGACAAGCGCAATGCCGTCAATGAGCGCTTCACCAAGATCAAGAGCATGGCTGGGGGTCGCCGCGCTAAACTCAACGAGTCCCACCGCCTGCATCAGTTCTTCAGGGACCTGGATGATGAAGAGTCTTGGATCAAGTAAGAAAGCTCTCCCTCAGATCATGTAGTTATGTTATGTTATGGAGATGGGATGATATGATCTTTTTGATTTATTGTATTTGTAACTTAGACACACATTTCTGCTCACAGAGAAAAGAAGTTGCTTGTGAGTTCGGAGGACTACGGACGTGATTTGACAGGAGTACAGAATTTGAGGAAGAAACACAAGAGGCTGGAGGCTGAGCTGGGAGCCCACGAGCCAGCCATTCAGGTAAGAGGGTCATCTGATCATCCCATTTATTTAATAAATTTGTACAGTTGTTCAGTTAACTTAAAGAGGCCACAGAGTTCTGGTAAAGGCTCATACCTTTAAGAAAGAAAGGCCCAGAGTTGACCAATTACAAATATGACTGTAGCCGAATCACTAAAGTTAGTAGTGTCTGTGAGTGATTAATCAAAGGTTATACAATAATAATTCAGGGTTTCCAGCTAGAGTTGGCTGGTTTGATACTAAGCCAAAAATCGGACCGGTAATACTGAATTTTACCACTAGGTGTTGCACACGATTCAACCGCTACACTCATTGTTGCAAATGTTTCACAATAAAAGTCTTACTAAGAAATTTGTCCACTGGAATACTAAAGGGCTTTTAATTTGTTAAATATACAGGAAGCATTGAGATAAATATACAGGTCTAGCTGCCTTAAACAGTCAGTAATGCAATTTTATTTTCTCAGGATAGTGAAGGTATTACCTGCCCTACTCTACCTCTGATTGGCTTACCTGGATATTCTTACCTTAACCCAGTGGTTCCCAGACTCCTTAAAGCTACTAGGAAATATTGTGCAAACTGTTGTAGCTTTGGTATGCAGTGATTATACAGTATGTTGTGTGTTCTCCCAGTCGGTGCTCGACACTGGAACGAAGCTGTCTGATGACAACACCATCGGCCAGGAGGAGATCCAGCAGAGGCTCGCCCAGTTTGTCGCGCACTGGAAGGAACTCAAAGACTTGTCTGGAGCAAGGTAAGCCCACAGAGCCACACAGTAGCCACACAGACCAAGAAACATGTTCGCCCAGATGGATGTAGGTGTGTTAATGTGGCCACTGTGTGTTTGCTCCCAGGGGACAGAGACTGGAGGAGTCGCTGGAGTACCAGCAGTTTGTGGCGAATGTGGAAGAAGAAGAAGCTTGGATTAATGAGAAGTTGAATCTAGTGGGGAGCGAGGACTACGGAGATACACTGGCTGCTGTGCAGGTGCTTTTCATACACACAAAACTCACATGTTCTAGCACATTAAATGAAATCATTTTAACTGTAAGAAGTGATGAGTGTTACTGAGTATCAAGGACACCTTTGTTTTCAACAGGGTCTGCTGAAAAAGCATGAAGCATTTGAGACTGACTTCACCGTGCACAGGGACAGAGTCAACGATGTGTGTGCTAATGGAGAGGAGCTCATCAAGAAGGTACTGAATATACAGCTTCCAGAGAAAATCTACTTTTTTAAAAAGCAGTGAAACAGCCATCTCTGTTGATTTGTGCAGACCAACTACAGAAGCTAATTTGTGCGTCTCCAACAGAATAACCATCATGTGGACAACATCAGTGCCAAAATGTCAGCTCTGCGAGGCAAAGTGTCTGAGCTGGAGAGGGCAGCCGCTCAGAGGAAGGCCAAGCTGGACGAGAACTCTGCCTTCCTGCAGTTCAACTGGAAGGCTGATGTGGTGGAGTCCTGGATCGGTACGAACACGTCCTTTTCCATGAGAGCAGTCTCATTTCAAAACAAGTCACTTCTACTGATTCTCTAGATACTGGAGGTACTAGGTATGTTTTTCCAGAACTAGAAAGCCCACCACTTCAATATTTTCACTCTTAGGAATACCTCATTCAGTTCAGGCAGATGCTATTAGCATCCAGGTGTCAGTAGCCAACAATGGTCCTTGCACCTGTGGCGGAATAGTCAATGTGGCTAGTTACACCTGGAAGTAAATAGCCTAGCGTGGCTGAGACGAGCACTCAGGTGTCTGTAGCCTGTAGTGTCTGTAATAAGTGTTTCAAGAATAAAACAAAATTCAGTGGAGACAGCCACTGAAAATTGTCCCATGTCAGTTTGTGAGGAGGTTCCGTGCTCACACTATTTCCCCCTTTGGGGAACATTAGATTTGTACCAGATCTATACTCAGCAGCTTCATCTGGCAACCTGTGCTGTTGCCAGAAATGCTGCACAGAAGCATGTAGTAGTGAAATAAAGTGTTGTTGGTCAAAAAATAACAAAGCAAATAATAGCAGTGCAATAGCAAATAACAAAGCCCCAAAATCCACAACTAATCATCTTTTAAAAATTTAAAGTCTGGATTAAACCAGTGGTTCTCAAACTTTTTTTCTGGCTGGTCCCCTCCAGAAACTGAAAAAAGCCCCCCTTGTCTGTATCAAGATGTTACAGGGTTCCCGCGGGGTCTTAAAAAGTCTTAAAAGCATTGAATTTATGAATTTGGAAATAATACCTTAAAAAGACTTGAAAAAGTCTTGAATTTTGATATCTGGGTCTTAAAAATTGTGCTGTATGTAACTTCTCCGTATCGCATTTCTCGTCAAAAGTTCCATTTGTCAACCACGATTATTTTGATCAAATAATTTAAATAAAGAGCGGCGGAACCAATGGGAGAAAATGCTCTTAACAGTCACTGAATACCTTGCGCTATGACTGATTTACACTCCGGAACAGAAGGTGGCGGTAATGCACCAATGAGCTGGATGCCAACCGCCGGTAAAAAAAAAAAACCATAAATAAAGAAAGAAGAAGAAGAAAAAGAAGCGCGCTACAGCATCACAACACAGACCAGTGTTGCCAACTTGGCGACTTTTTCGCTAAATCTGGGGACTTTCCAAATTCTCTTGGCAACTTTTTTGTCAAAAGCGACTAGCGACAAATCTAGCGACTTTTTCTGGTGTTGTTGGACACTTTTCTGGTGTTTTGGAGACTGACGTGAAAGCACGTATCGTTCTGCCGAGCAGCGGGTCCTGCCGTGAGCCCCTCCCCTGTCCCAAAGCACTCACAAGCGGTCAGTCTCACAGTAGCCTCGCGCAACAGTTGTAGCTGCAGAGAAGAGACCCACACCACTCTGTGTCCAGACTGTAAATGAATCGCGCATGTGAAACGCCGCTGCTGATTCAGTTTAGTTTTCTTAAGTTTGGTTTAGTTTCTAACCTGATGCTCAACTTAGGAGCCTACAACAAGTCACAGTAAAGCATATACATTTTTTGCCATAACTATAACATGACATTCTGATGTTTCTGAATGATGTTCATTGTTTATTTTGTTAATAGCCACAGATTTTTTAATTTATTATTTATTTATATTTAACACACAGGAGTACTGTGGTTTTGTTTGTTGAATAAATTAATGTTCTGAAATTCAAGGATTTCATTTTTATTTGCCGGTAGGGCTGTGAAATAGGCCGAGAAATGGGTATTAATTTTTGATATACTTGGTCTTAAAAAGGTCTTTAAAAGACTTGAATTTAACTTGAAGAAACCTGTAGGAACCCTGTGTTAATTAATGAGTTTCAGAGGTGTTTGCAGGCATATCGTTTCATTTTTGAGAGAGCAAAGATACGTTTCCCTTGCTTCCAACCTTTATGCTAAGCTAAGCTAACTAGGTTCTGATCCCATCTCTACTTTGTGCTCAGGTGAGAAGGAGAACAGCCTGAAGACTGATGACTATGGCAGAGACCTGTCCTCTGTGCAGACTCTGCTCACCAAGCAGGTACTTCATCCTCTGAAACTGTGTCCTACCTTTCTTCTCTACCATCGTGTTACTCTTCCCATTGACAACATCTTGTTTTCTGTGTCCCTCTGCAGGAGACATTTGATGCCGGTCTGCAGGCCTTCCAGCAGGAGGGCATCACCAACATCACAGCTCTCAAGGACCAGCTGCTGGCAGCCAAGCACGTCCAATCCAAAGCCATCGAGGCTCGTCACGCTGCCTTGATGAAGCGCTGGAACCAGCTGCTGTCCAACTCAGCCGCTCGCAAGAAGAAGCTTCTGGAGGCTCAGGAGCACTTCAGAAAGGTAAAAGAGCATCCTGTGTTCAAAGAGCAGTTTTATCTTCAAAAATAACCCAAAACCTGTGATGATATTGTCTAAAATCAAAGCTTAAAAACAATGGAAGTTAAGCATTTGAACAACTTGTTTGTATCTTCTCCACGCCCACCTCAGGTTGAGGACTTGTTCCTGACGTTCGCCAAGAAGGCATCCGCCTTCAACAGCTGGTTTGAGAACGCAGAGGAGGACCTGACTGACCCGGTCAGGTGCAACTCTCTGGAGGAGATCCGGGCGCTGCGTGAAGCCCACGAGGCGTTCCGCTCCTCGCTGAGCTCGGCTCAGGCCGACTTCAACCAGCTGGCCGAACTGGACCAGCAGATCAAGAGCTACCAGGTGGTGTCCAACCCCTACACCTGGTTCACCATGGAGGCCCTGGAGGAGACCTGGAGGAACCTGCAGAAGATCATCAAGGTCTTCACATCAAACATTATACACACACAAAAACTTAACACTTGGCTAAGGTTTTTATTGGTCAATAAATGTAAGGCAGATGCTATTAGCACCCAGGTATCAGTAGCCAACAATGCTATTTGCACATGGGAGTAAAGAGAGTATTTTTTGTTGCTTCCTCTGTGCACAAACTATGAGGCTATTCTCACCTGGCTGCAAACTCAGGGTCAACAATAAGGATTGCCCACTTGCGTGGGGGCAGGTGAAATGCCATGTCAGGCAAGCAAATCAGGAAACTTATTTACCTGACTGGGAAAGTGTTTGTAAAAAAAGAACTTCAATATAAGGTAATTGTTTTTTTAAAAAAAAGGTGATTGTTCATGCAAAATGGCAGAAAATGCTGTTTTCAGAACCTCGGGTATGGAGATTTCCTGCTTTTCCTTGTTTATCATCAAATTAAACTGAATATCTTTGGGCTCAGTTTGTTCAGGGGGAAGTAAAAATTGACTTTGGGAAAGTGCATTTCTGACCCACTTGAAAATGAAAAAAGCAGTAACATGGAACCCTGAAATAGACACTGTAAAGTAAATTGAACCCAAGTGTACATGATTTCAAGTAGTGCATGCAAAAAACACTGTAATGGTCCTTTATTGGCAGGTTATTGCTGTTAAATTTTCCAAAGTTGAAAATAGTTTTCAGTGCCATTGCCTCACTGCTATGTGTTTATTTCTATGTGCACATGTTCCTGTAGGAGCGAGAGCTGGAGCTGCAGAAGGAGCAGAGGAGGCAGGAGGAGAACGACAAGTTGCGTCAGGAGTTTGCGCAGCACGCCAACGCTTTCCACCAGTGGCTGCAGGAGACCAGGTACAGGACGTGTTCTTCCAGCTGAGGCTGAAGTTTTTACAGTGTGACACATATATCAGCTCATCTATCATATAATTACACATCAGCATTTCAACACAGCACGACTGTAGTTTTAAAGATGAAAACATCTCAGCTGCATGACGGTCTTCAGCTGCACACACACAATGTTTTAACAAACTGCTGTTCACTTCCAAAGTTATGACACAAGTATGTGAAGGTGCTTTCTGCAGTGTTTGTCTTTTTGTAACAGGGTACCACCAGGGTTCTCCAAGTACAATTCACTTTAAGACTTTTTAACCCCTAAGAATGAAATAAAAAATACCAATAAAAGTTATAGCCGAATTGACAGACATACTGGCAAAAGTATAGTTTGTGTTTCACACTCGTCATATGGAAATCCAAAATCATAAGTCCCGTTGTTCCCAGTCAGACACATTTTCAGCATACTGGGTCTCACAGCCTGGAATAGACTTAATTAACCCACTCATATTTTGAATTCTGCTGCCACATTTTGGGCAGCAGTAGCTCAGACTGTAAGGACTTAGTTTGGGGATTGCAGGGTCACCAGTTTAAGTCCAGCACACACCAAAAAGTATGGGAAGGACTGTAGCTGGAGAGGTGCCAGTTTCACCTCCTAGGCGCTGTCGTGGTGCCCTTCAGCAAGTCACTGAACCCTCATATTCTCGGGGTGCCAGTGTCTTGGCAGCATCCATCACTGTAACACCTCTCCCGCAAAATTGCATGTGTGCATACAAGCCTGTGTGTGTGTATGTGTAAAATAATTAACAATGGAGGGGAAAAAGGTGCAAACCTTTTCTTTCCTGACAAATGACTGATGCATGCCAGAGTTCTGGCACATCGCACAGTGAGGAGTGTAAAGCACAACACTGTGACTGAGGTGAACAGTACCTGTACTGTTATTGTTACTGTAACATCCAGGTCTCACTGGAGTAAAATGTAAAACTGCACACACAAAATACTATATACATTTGACAGTTATTTATGATGTTATGGTATTTATTTAGTTGTCTGAAAGGTCAACAAAGATTTTTAACAACTTTGTAAACAAAATTCAATACTTCGTAAACAAAATTAAAGACTGTAAACAAAGGTCAGTACTTGTATAGTGAAATTCAGTAGTTTGCAAATTGAATTTAGTATTTTGTAAATTAGATTAATTTCTGTGTAAATGGAATTCAATAGTTTGAAAGCAAAAATCAAAACATGCTAAATGAAATTCAGTACTTGTTTTAAGAATATGAATTGATTGATTCATTCAGTGCTTTTAGATACTTGACAGACCCTGCAGGTACCCTGTGTGAAGCCACTGTTTGAGCTCAGCACACAGTTTCCTTACTGGTGAAGTGTTTGTTCTCTTGTACAAACGTCACATTCGAACACATCTCCACTTTCAAAGCCAAGGCATCAAACACATTCACCTCTGTCCACACTGTGTTTAACATGTTGTGTTTTCAGAGTTGTTTGTAGTGTCATTGCTCATGTTAACGTGTATTTGTTTCTCTTTTTTTCTCTCTCTCTCCATCCCTCCCCTCTTTTTCTCTGTCCTTCCTCTCGGCTGCTTCCTCGCTGGTGCTTGGGATTACTGTGCTAATCAGGACATATCTTCTGGATGGGTTAATATCTCTTTTTTTTTTTCTTCGTGTGTTTTGAGTGTGTGGGTGTGAAAACTGAGTGTGCTGTGGTGATGATGTCAAAGGTGGGCGTTGATTTGAAATGATCAAACTTGTAGGACGAGTCTTTGCTCCCCTTATTTCTCCTTGATGTTGATGATTTTGTTTCTGTGTGTTTGCTCTGTTTTCCTGTCTGATGTTTTTTTCCTCCTCCCTCACCCTCTCTCTGAATAGCATAGCCTATCGACGGGTTATCTGTGTCTATCAGTACCAAGTTGCTGATGATCTTTCTGGAAGGTCAACCTCTTTCAAGCCTTGCTCTATTATTTCTTTTGCTTTTTTCTGACTCACGCAGTGCCGCCAGGGCTGTGTGAGCTCATGCACTTCAGTTTAAAAACACCATGTCAGGCTCTGGTGTGCTCCGAACCTTCCTGCTGTACTAACATCCACCCAGTCAGTCCTCAGACTCAAAGCACCAGGCTGCAGTCAGCTCTGCTTTCAACCAGTGGACTTACTGGCTAGTTGTCACAGTGTTTACTGCGTGTACCTCAGGGATGGAAACTGCAAATTCTACACACTTTCTAAACTGTACACACTTTGAATTTTAAGTGGCATTTGGTTCCATTTGGTGGTTTATTTTTCAGCATGTGTGCAGTGACTTCACAGTGCACCATCCATCTTTTGTAACAGAAAACTGACTCATATTCATTAAGTACTAATGTTGTTCTGCAGTTTTCAGTCCTGTGTGCAGTAGCCCTAGCCGTGCATGGTTTGGGTTACCAGTAGATTTCTGGCATGAATGCAGCTCCACTCTGTAGCAGAATAGACAACAGAACAGGTCCACTTTCAAATAAGAAGAGAATCATTTTGTTACAATAGTAACATGCTGCATTTTACTTCTAAAAAGCAGATCATTTTGCACCTCCCAACCCTTCATTAGATTCTAGTTGAAAGAGATTTCTGTGGGAGTGCTGGATGTAGGGAATGAAAGTCTTCCTAACAACACTGTGTGTCAGAGTGAGTGCAGTTACACCAGACTGTGCTGCTTCCTGTCTGACATCAGTTTGTGTTGGTGTCAGGTCGTGTATGGTGGAAGAGTCTGGAACCCTGGAGTCCCAGCTGGAGGCCACCAAGGTAAAATCCCTCGTTCACTCTTCCAGATTATTATTATATTACATTATGTTATGTTAACACTTGTGCTGCTAAAGATGAGCATCAGTCACCAGAACTCAAATGTTGCCTATGCAAGTTATTCTCAGCTGAGGTTGCCAGGTCTGCATGACAAAACCAACCCAAAACCAGCTAAATAAAACTGTCATGGGCAGGCAGAGTGTATAGATATGTCATATTTGTGTGTATTATTAAGTATAATTTGCATGGAAAATGGATTCACCCAACCAGTGGACAAAAAAAAATCATCCCAAAGCAGTACTTAAAAAGTAGCCCAAAACAACAGAAAAAACGCAGACCTGGCAACCCTGGGTTCAATGCCCAATCTGCCATTCAGCCACTAGGGGTCTCTCTCACATTAAAACACTAACAAAAGATGGAGTTTGATGACCTCATTGAATAGTGTGGGATACATGGATGGATAGATGTACTTTATTGATCCCGAATTGGAAAATTGTTGTTTTACAGCACCAGGTTATCAGGCATTCATGGAAACACTAAATACAATGTAATGTGTGTAGATATAAGAAATATGTCAATAGAAAAATAACACACCAAAAAACGTATAAATTAAAATAGTTCAATACAAAATAGAATAAAATGTTTTAGTATACCTTATAGATAATGTCTTATGTATAGAGTATAATACACAATATAAAGAATATACTATAATACACAGAAGATACAACAAAAATAGAAATATTT